>JAOSBP010000006.1:29333322-29344108 GCA_027563825.1 Erythroxylum mucronatum | reverse complement strand
ACCTAGTTATTTTCCTTTTGCAAACACGTTTGAGCCTTTAACCTTGTTTTTCAATTAATCACCTCACATTAAAACCACAAACCACATTAGCCTTACCCTATCACAAGTTGAATAAAGCATTAAGTAATTTGGGACTTTTATTATATATTGTGTTCTGAGATACTTTTATAGGTGCTTCTACTCATGTGTTTATTGTTTTCTCTTGTTCTTAGCGTTATTCAAAAGAGAAAACAAAAGAAAACAAAAAAAAGAGAAAAAGAGAAAAAAAAGAAAAGACAAAAAAGGAAAGAAAAGAAAAAAAAGGGAAAAATCAAAAGAAGAAAAGCATAGTAGCTTGAGTTAGTATGAGTAGTTGTAGTTCTATGTTTATGTCAGAAGTTTAATTGCGCGTCCTTTTTACTTGATGCTTTGTGAATGCTTGTGATGACCCCTTTACCATGTTTTTACCTCACCTATGAACCTAGCTCCGTTACAACCCTGAATAAAGTCCTTATGATCTGTTAGCTCATGTGATCTGAATGAATGATAATTGATGAAATTGCAAGCCTATGGTAATGCAACATGATATAGTGAGATTTGAGAGAAACACTTTACCCACAAACACTTGAATGAAAGAGCGAAATTGTTAATGGATATTTTTATATTAATTTTTTACATAATTTGCTAAACTATTGTCCATTTATTGCACTAAATAAGAATTATTTGTTTTAATTTTAGGCACATTTTGGATTTGGACAAAGAGAGCAAAAAGTCACAAATTGGGAGCTCACCTAACAAATTAAATTTGGCTTGGCATAAAAAAAATTTAAAAACAAGAAGATAGCTGCGGCAGAAAAGAAGCAATAAGGCTGGTGTAAATCAAGGAATAAAGCAGCTGGCGGAGGAAAGATTTGTGTTCTGTGTGTGAGGCATGCAGAAAACAGAAGAGAGTTCGAAATATAGTCAGGAAGTTTGTCAGATCTGGTCGTCTTGATCTAGTAAACAGGGGTATGTGCATGCATGATGAGGCCAGATCACATTACATAGACATGATTGATCAGACAACTATGGGACATAGATTCATCAAAGAAGAGTTCAATGTAACTCCAAGAATTGGCTGGCAAATTGATCCCTTCGGACATTCAGCATTACAGGCCTACTTGTTAGGTGCAGAGGTACCTAACCCAATAAAGATCTCTTCTCAAATCTGTTTACTGATAAGTCTGCTGTATCATTCATCAGTATAGATATCCGATCCTTGGAGATTTGTTTGCATAAATGGGAAAAACCACAAGCAGCTTCTTACCAAGCCTATCTTGCTAATTTCTTTAACACAGTGTCTGGCTTCACTCTTCAGGTTGGGTTTGACTCTGTCTTTTTTGGACGAATTGACTACCAAGACTATGCTAAACGAGCAAATGAGAAAAGCCTTGAGGTTGTTTGGAGGGGCTCTAAAACTTTTGGGTCATCAACACAGGTGAACCTTTTTAACCATTTCGTGTTTGTTTATAATGCGGTATGATATTGATGAGGCGAGATGACATAGATCATATATGTAAGTCTATGTCTTCCTGCGACGAGTGAGCTGAGATACCTGCTTGAGAAGTGAGGTGAGTCATACGTGAAGGTGTATCACAATGCAAGTAGCCTGATTACACAAGCAGACATAGACAGGCAGCCATATTTGTTGTTTATCTTCTTTTATAACATTTGTTGTAAGTGGTCTGATTTCTTGTTCTTTCACCTGTCTAGATATTTGCAGATGCATTACCTGATGGTTATGGACCTCCGGGTAACTTCTACTATGAAGTTAACGGAAATTTTGATTCCCCTATTGTACAGGTAAATAATAACTCAAACCCCTCCTTTCCCTTTTCCTGATGCTGTTAGCCAAGCATCCTTGACAATTCATTGTAACTCATGTTTCTTCAATACATGATTGTGTTCTTTAATGTTGAAGGATGATACCAATTTGTTTGACTACAATGTCCCCCAGCGTGTGAACGAATTTGTATCTGCTGCAGTGAAACAAGTAAGAAACATAGTCTTCATTTGCTCATCAAGCTTAGTTCTGTTGTTCTCTGAAGACTCTTCCTCAGTTTCAAATTTCAACACCAAATAGCCATTCTGAGATTTACGTTATGACCTGAAAAGAGAGGACTGCTGATCTTACCAGGTGTCTTCTAGTCAGACAGATCTGTGTAGCTAACTGATTAATTTCTTTTCTTTTCCAGGCTAAGTTAACTCGAACCAATCACATCATGTGGACGATGGGGACAGATTTCCAGTATCAATATGCTGAGACATGGTTCAAGCAAATGGACAAACTCATCAACTATGTAAATAAGGTAAATCCATACTAAGATAGCTCATGAAGCTTAATGAGGTAAAGAATAGCTAGCTTGGCATATTTTACCTCTAGAGAATTACAGAAAAGCGTGTAAACATATATTACAAGAAAGAAGATTTTATCATCTGCTGATCCTGAGTTACTGATATGCATTAATTGGCTAATGCCTAACCTCGTTATTCAGGTCGTCTGTCTTTCTGATACTTTAATCTTCAGGTCATATTGATTTCATAATTCCTGATGCTAATGTAAGTACTGGATTGAAACATTTGCAGGACGGGCGTGTCAATGCTCTATACTCAACCCCTTCAATGTACACTTATGCTAAACACGCTACAAACGAATCCTGGCCTCTCAAAACAGATGATTACTTTCCGTTAGCTCCAATACCAATATAGTTTTGCTTGTATGTAGCTTCTCCTCTCAATTTTAACTTGTCCAATATGGTTCAAATGTGTCAGGTATGCAGACATGGAAAATGCTTATTGGACAGGATATTTTACAAGTAGACCAGCCCTCAAAGGCTATGTTAGAACGTTGAGTGGTTATTATTTGGTAAGACCAATGTGAGTTGCCTGGTGAAATACTTGAAACAGATTATGCTCACCTGAATGCAAATTGTCATACAGGCAGCAAGGCAATTAGAATTTTTTAAAGGAAGGAGTAAAGTAGGACCTAACACAGAATCTTTAGCTGATGCTTTAGCAATTATTCAACATCATGATGGAGTTTCTGGCACAGAGAAGCAGCATGTCGCTAGTGATTATGCGAAAAGGTTGTCAATAGGCCACATAGAGGTTTGTCTTCACCTTTTCCTGAATCTTTGCTAAATCTGAATTGCTCCAAATCTAAATACGTTTCTTGCAGGCTGAGGAAGTGGTTGGAACATCTCTTTCTTGCATGGTAAATATGACATCAAAAACTGATTGCATGAATCAAGACAACAAGTTTCAACAGGTAAACACATTCTGGTTAAATGCCGGTTTGTTTTACTTTATTTCAGCCTCTCACTGCTTAGGCTTTACTTAACACGGAACCATTTCATCATTAGATTAATACACACTTAGGCAGAGTTAGTAACAAAATTTTACAAATGTATGAGGGATGAAAGAAATATCAAGTTTATACCCTGTTTCTCATTCAAAATTTGGAATCCTTTATTTGGTTCTTGATTAATATCTGCACGTTGGATCTACTGTAATTGTTGTGTCCTTTGAACTGTTTCAGTGCTCCCTTCTGAATATAAGTTACTGCCCAGCATCAGAGGTTAATCTATCAAAAGGAAAAAGCTTGGTAAGGAAACATCATTCCAAGAACAGTTATTTTGTTTCAACAAACTTTATATAATCAGCTCATGCTATCTGTTCTACAGGTGGTAGTCATCTATAATTCTTTGGGATGGAAAAGAGATGACATCATAAGAATTCCTGTCAGTACTCCTTATTACTCGAACTAGTGTCTAAACTTTGAATAGAAACATCTGATTCCTGTATGATGCTCATTTTTAACAATGAGAAAGCACATAGAAGTGCAATATACAATAATTATATAGTTCTCAGGACTGGACAGACATCTGTTTTGAAACATAGATATGGATTCCCCAGTAAACTCTCGGTAAAAGCTGACAGCTTCACTTGTACAGTATGTACAGTATATGTGTATCTTCTAACCTTCCTAACTTGCTGTAGGTCCTGAACGAGAATGCCACGGTTAAAGATTCAAGAGGAAGAGAAATTGAGTCACAGATTTTACCTCTGTTGAATGCCTCCTTAAGCATAAGAAAATACTATTCTAAAGCCTATTTGGGTATCGCTCCAAATGTGACTCCTAAATACTGGCTTGCATTTTCGGCATCGGTACCTCCTCTGGGTTTCAACACTTACTTTATCTCCATTGATAACTCAGCGGCTAAACAGGATGGTAATGATGATTGGTGCACCTGAAGTACCTCTCACGGAGAAGAAAGTGTGTTCGTAGCTTTTAATATGAAAATTTCGTTATGCTTGTTCTGCAGCTACTACTTCTGACATGCAAAGGCCAAGTACAATATTAGCACAAACTGATGGAATTGAAATAGGACCTGGGGATCTGAAACTAATTTATTCCAGGAAAGAAGGAAAGCTTACTCAGTATATAAATAGCAGAAGCTCGGTACATTGCATGCCACTTACTTCATCACAGCTTGTTTATTATTCGTGGAGGTTTTCTTTGATGTTTTAAGAAATAAAGTATTGCTTTCATTTCGGAAAAGAATTTGCACCTAACTCATTTCCATCTCAAGTTATAGGTAAAAGCATCTTTGGAACAAACATATGGCTATTATGCTGGGTACGAGGGCGACCAGCATTCACAGGTTTGCCCATTTCACTATTACTGTATTGTTGTTCCATCATGCATGGAAAAGCTTGTTTAAGTTCTGTGGAACTTAACTTTCTGCAGGCCTCTGGAGCATACATCTTCCGGCCGAATGGTACCTATCCCATCAAACCCGAAGGGCAGGTAGGAAAGCTTCTGAACAGCTTGACTCATAACAATTATGTGTTTGCTGTTCAGCAAATGTGGAGCCTATATTTTAGGCTGACTTTACAATTTTGCGGGGTCTATATTTCAGGCTGACTTTACGATTTTGCGAGGACCTTTGCTTCACGAAGTACATCAAAGAACAAATTCATGGATTTATCAGGTATTTTACCTCATTGTACAATCATCAGCACCCAGTTGTTAGTTTCCCGAAGTCCAGGAACAGTCATATGACGTTATGTACAATGTTAGAACTCTAGCGATATATTACTAGAGATTTTAGTATTGATTCAAAGAAACCGTAGTGCATATAGCTGCTTACAGTAAAATGAAAATAGTTCTTCCCTAAACCAGAGCAGTTTGCTCCTCAGCAGGTGCGAGTACCCTACTGTCACACTTTTCCCTGAATTCCACACTGTCCTCCTCTCCTCCCTTTCTCGTACATAATATTCCCCACCCCGTACACATTCTGTTATTCTCCTACTTGTGCCACCTCAGCTGATACTAACTACCCTATTTTGGGCCCACTGTGCTTTCTTCTAGAATACACCCTCCATACTATCGGTTTAGTCCTTCTCTCCTTGTTCCTCGCATCTGCTAAAATATCAGCTCTATCATACAATCCCTGGAAGATTGCTTCTTGACAAATGATACCATCAGCCTAAAGGGCTGACTGGTCTGCTGGGGGATGGTTGCTCATTCAATTTGTTTTCAAAAGATGAAACTATCTCTTCCAATTCACAACATAGTATCATGCTAAAATTATCTGCTGGTATCATACATTGTAAAATTATCTGCTGTTACTCTGTCTGACCCATTCTTGCAGGTGACCAGATTATACAAGGGAAAAGAACATGCAGAATTTGAGTTCACTGTAAGTGTAACAAAATTTTCATCAAGTAAATCAATCTTTCTGTTTTAAGAAGTTGCTTTGAAGAGTTGGTAAGGGAGGAGCAATTGTCACTAACAATATTCTCAACATCAGGTTGGACCAATCCCGATTGATGATGGAATTGGCAAAGAGGTTATAACTAAACTCATGACAACTACAAAAAACAACAAAGAATTCTATACAGATTCTAACGGACGTGATTTCCTCAAAAGGGTATGCTCCTTATTTGGTCTGCTAAAAATGTTCTGAAAGGGCTGGTGCATGTTGCATCTGTGTCACAGAATTACTGTTATGCAGATTCGAGACTACAGAAAAGACTGGGACCTGAAAGTAAATCAACCTATTGCAGGAAATTATTACCCGGTAATAACCTACCTTTATGATTATGCTCACTTAATCACTTACTGCAAGATCATTTTTTTCCCTCTGTAGAAGGTGTACAGGATACTTTACAAGTTTCAGGGTGGACAACTTGTCAGACCATAATAAAGATTAACATACTTCCTTTTCTTCCAGGCCGCTTGGACAATAAGTGACTGTGCAAAGAATGCATTGAGATGCAACAGATGAAGAAAAGAGTTAATAGTAAAGTAATAAAATTGAAAATATCGGACAGTAGGACAGTAGCAATGTTGCACCCTTCTAAAGTAAACTGACATACTAAAGTTTTACTTGCACATACCTGTGTAACTGATAATTGTTTCAGGCATCTTATGATATTCTCCTCATTCCAGATTAATCTTGGAATGTACATAAAGGACATTTCAGAGGTATCTATCCTGGTCGATCGAGCTATAGGAGGATCAAGTATTGTCGATGGACAATTAGAACTCATGGTCCACAGGTTCTTCTTCCTAAAATCCAATTCTAAAAGTCAGGAAGCAACCATTTTTGGTCATAATTTGTTATGTTAATTAGTCATTTCCTTTCCTACAGGAGGTTGCTTAAAGATGATTCAAGAGGAGTGGGAGAGGCGTTGAATGAAACAGTTTGTGTTCACAATGAATGCACTGGATTGACTGTAAGCACAAACTCATTCACCTCAGAGTTATAGACTTCACAAACATTCAGTTCACATCCATTATAATTGTATTTACAGATTGTGGGGAAGTATTACCTCAGAATCGATCCTGCCGGCGAAGGAGCCAAGTGGCGTCGATCATATGGCCAAGAGATATATTCTCCATTCCTCCTAGCCATCGCAGAGCAGGTGAAACAGCGGGCACTGAGACATTTCCTTTGGCAATTTGGTTAACTGGTGTTGAAGTAGTCTCATGTTCTATCAACATATTGCAGGATGCAGATAGCTGGACAAAGTCTCATATTACAACCTTTTCTGGGATGGATCCTTCTTATGTTTTACCTGACAATGTCGCAATTGTAACTCTTCAGGTGTGTAATCTTCCCTTCCATTGTAGAAAATCTGCTCAAGTAATTAACTGTGCTAATGGTTGACAAATCATTATCTGCATCGAAACTACAACTGAGACTTAATTGCTCTTTGCTCATTATTAGCATCTTGAAGGCGTATCTTAAGAAATTGTACAGGAAAATCCCACTTAGAGTTCAATATCTCACTCATCACTAAAATTACAGGAATTGGAGGATGGAAAAGTTCTACTTCGGTTGGCACACTTATACGAGGTTTGCACCAAGCAGTTCTCTCCTGTTTTCTACACTTAACGTTCTGAGTTTCATCCCCATTTCAATTTCTAAGTATTTCTCTCTTTTGGCGTATCAAATACTAGATTGGGGAAGACAAGAATCTGTCGACGATGGCAAGAGTAGAGCTAAAAAGGGTCTTTCCTTCTAAGAAGGTAAGACAAAATGTTCGCATAAAGATGACATCTTTAAGGCTTACTGATGCTCCAAAAGTCTGATAATATTTCAATCTTAAATGAATTATCAGATAAACAAGATAACAGAGACTAGTTTGTCCGCCAACCAAGAAAGAGCAGAAATGGAGAAGAAGAGACTGGTTTGGAAGGTAGAAGGCGGTTCTGAAGAAGAGCAAAAGGTGGTAAGAGGAGGCCCTGTAAGCCAAGAAACACTAGTTGTTGAGCTGTCTCCAATGGAAATTCGGACCTTCCTCATAGACTTTGGTTCTAAATGAGATCGATTTTGCTTCTGGTGCACAAGTTGTTTCAGTATAGATGGCATCAACTCCCTAAAAGTGGGAGACCGTAGTTTTACAGCTTACGTGCTGACATATTTCTCCAAGAAATAAATAAAGTTGAAGGCTTTTGTCTTTAACCATAAAGATTCAAGCTGTTACAATTGAGTGGTCATCCACGACCAAACGATGAAAGCCATCACTTTCGAATAACAATGGCTTCATTCCCTGATTAGAGTCATTTTTTCACCTCGTGCATATTTGTGGAAATTCCTTCTCGAGACACTTGATGTATTCCAGCATGTCGTTACCAAAGCTGAGTTCTTTTGAATTTTATACTGCACTGTTCTGAAATAAGGTAAATGGTCGCGGATGGCATTAAAAATTTAATATTTAATAATATTCAAAATTAATCTATTAATTTAAAATATTAAACATCAAACCCATTTGTACTTTAAAACTATATAAAATATGTGATTAGGGTTTGAAAGTGGAAGAAAATGGTGTTTGATTAATAGGTTAGATAAAACTCAAAGCTAAAGAATTTGTTAGAGTTGTTGCAATTAATTCATTAAGATGTTTATGGCTAAATGGATGTGAGAGTAAGGCATGGAGGTACTTATTTCATCGACTATACTCGGTGTAGTTATATAGTATTTAAGTTCTCAAAATTGAAAGCATTATGTTGTTTCCCAAAATATATAACTTTAGTTGAGAATCAACTAGAAAATTTGATTAGGTATAAGGGGACTTATTTATTCAATTCAAGAGGTTATGTGATGAAAACTAATTAGGTGGACAATTGACTATTCTATAAACCCATTGATAAAATGGTGGTGAAGAGAGGAGAAATATAAATTTTCTCAAAATGGTTAGGTCGATAATAACATTGGCTAGTTTGCCTATCATATGCTAGATGATATGTTACTAATCACCAAATATGTAATTGATTGGGTGATATCAAACCAGTTACCAAAACCATAAAAGTTATAGATAAGTAAGAGATATGATTTATCATATTAAGTTTTAAAAGGATGTGTTACCAATATCAATGGTTCCTCTCATAAGTATAGAAAGTGAGGTCCTTAAAGGTAAAAAAAAGTATCTTTAAAAGATATTCTGAACATTCCAAAGGATAAATGTTCAAAGGTGAATGAGGTAATAAATGTGTAATCGAATTTATGCCACAAGATACATTCTTATAGACTGATTTTTCTAAAAGTAAGAAAAAGAAAGTTCAAAATTTTTCTCTATATGAGATAATGAATCATAATGATCTAGTAAGACGATATTAATCGGATAAAATGTATTCAAATGGGAGCAATTTAGGAGATAATAAATTAGTATATGATCAATGGCAATTGTAGCCTAGTGGAAGTTCTTTACTACTATCTGATTCCAATATGAGAAATGTGAACTTAGAGAGATAAATGTCCCAAAATTTTCAATTGTTCCCATATTATGAGTGGATTAATCCTTAGACAACCATTTAACGTTGAAAAAAAACCTTTATAGTAGTTCCATAAGAAACTTATAAATTGCAGAAAGTGAAAAAGGCTCTATCAAGTTTTGCTAAGGATGAATAAGTTATATCAATAGAGAAAAATGAACTTTATTAAGCTCGATATAAGTCTAAGTGTTGGACCCCGAATTTTTGATGGAAATTAGAAAAATTAAAATAAATAGAAATGAGTGTTTTTTAATATAAATTGTGTTATAGATGACTTTGTGCCTTAAGAAAATTAATGAGGAATGAATTAATTAGTTTTGATAACTTTAATATTTGAGTAGATTAGTTATGATTATATAAAAAGGGAGTTGAAAATCAAGAAATAAAGAGACAAAGTGTGAAAAAATTGGAGAATTGAGAAAATTGACTTTTTGGTCATTGAGTGTTGACTTTTTAATTTAGGCGGCATTTGAGAATATGATTTTCATGAAACTTGTAGTGTCTGTTGAGAGCTTTCTGTCGCCATTAAGTATGTCAGTTTTTGATTTCGGGATCAAAAGTTATGAGTTTTCGAAGTTAAGTGTCATTTGTTTTGATGTTGAAAATGCTCTAAGTGTAGGATTGTGTATACTGTGCTTTGAGGTGAATTCTGGACTGTTTTAATCTGAATTGGAGTAAATAGACTTCATGAAAGAATGATGTATCGTATGTAATTTTTGGATGTGAGAATTGGACGATATGACATTGTGAAGTTGGTTGTTGTGTAGATTAACTAATTATTTGGCAGAAGTTTTGATTTGAAAATTGACCTAGTTAGAGGTGAAATTTGTAATTAAGTTCTTCAAGAAAGTTTTAGATGATTTTTTGATCTTTACACTGATATAAGGTATAACCTGTTTGGAGCTTGGAGTTGAAAGATATAAATTTTCAAAGTTAAGTCCTTGTTTAGAGATTTATTAATTTGGATAGAAAGTTTGATTGGGTTTTGGACCCTTTTAGTGATGAAATTGGTTTTCGAGTTCTACATAGAAGTTGTAGAGCTTCCTTTAAGCTTTCCAATGATACCAAATTTGTTCAATTTAGAGTTCGGAATCAAGAGTTATGAATTTTCGAAGTTTAGTGTGAAAAAAAAGAGAGGAAAATGGAAGTCAGCCTTTTCGCGATCACGAGCTGACCGTTTTGCGCCGAGGCTCGCACTCGCGAGGCTTTGATTTCCTTCGGCTCGCGATCGCGAGCCGTCGCGATTGTGAGCCGACTTCTGTTTCCTTCGGCTCGCGACCGCGAGCCGTCTGCTACAGTGCGGCTCCAATTTTGATTTATTTGAATTTTTTCCACTCTTTTGCTTATATCTCCTCCGTCCGACATCCGATTGACTTGATTTTTGAAGCGTTGGATTCCTAAGACTCTTAATTTCATTTTCATGGAGAATTATGAATTTTCGAGATTTAATTGAGGTTGATTGATTTAATCAAAGTGAGTTGG
>JAOSBP010000006.1:29319173-29330940 GCA_027563825.1 Erythroxylum mucronatum | reverse complement strand
TGGAAGAAGCCAGTTGAAGGAGAAACACAATGGACGTAGTAACATGTAGCCGCGTAGGTATTTGCTGGACTGAGGTTGTAATTTTATTAAATTTTTGAGGGTATTTTTGTCATTAAATTAGAGTTTGAAAGGCAAGCCATGCCATTCCATCTCTGACCCCCCAATTTGGGAGGTCACAAAATATTAGATTTTGGATGGCAAATGATGGCTTCTAAAGCCATTAATTGCCATTCCATCCTGTTTCAAAATAGACTCCCAAACAATGGCCTGAGTCATTTGGGCTATTCCATTCCATCCCTCCACCCACATCCAAACATACCCTAAGTGAAACACTAGTGACAATTTTGAAAGATATAAAGCATATCTAGTGATAAAAGGATACACACAATACAAGAGATTAATGATAAGAAAACATTTTCATTTGCTGTGAGATTTACATTACTTTAACTAATTATAACTTTAACTATAATAGATCTTGATGTGCATTAAATGGATGTAAAGACTGTGTTCTTAAACGAAGAACTAAATAAAAGAATTTATATGAAACAACCACCTAGTTTTCTTATCCATCAGTAAGCTCCCTACCTATAACTTGATGTTAACTTTGTTGATTATAGCATTGTTCATATTATGATTATCCAAAGTTATGGTTAGGAAATTCTTATCAATGTTCCTGTCTATCAAGCAATTGGACAATACATTTATCAACCACTCACTTATATGTGGCGCCATAACATAAATAAATTTACTAGTTTAAAATATAATTAAGTGTCAATTACAATATTATCAAGAAAAATGATAACAAAATTTTAAAAAAGTGCAAGTATTAATATTGGATACAAGCATCTAAGTGTAGTGATTATCAATTAAATTAGGGTAATTACAAAAAATTCTCAAACTTTGCTCAATTCGGCAATTATAGCCTGAACTTCAAAAAGTGACAATAAAATGCTCAAATTTTCAGTTTTTTTCAATTCTAGCCTAAACTTCAAAAAGTGGCAATGGCGAATAAGATCATAGTGGATGAACATTAGCTCTAAGAGATAAAGATCAAGTTGAAGGAAAACCTTTGTAACAATTAGTATCAGAGCCATAGTTCAAGATGGAGGGAGGCAACAATTTGACGGAACGTGTCAATTAAGTGGAAGAACTTATTGGACCAATTCCTTAGGGGGAGGAAGAGTTGAAATCCTACTCATCTCAATTCGAGATGTTGGAGGCACAAATCCAACAATTGCAACATCAAATAGTGGAGTTGATAAAGGCACAAGAGGAGTTAGGTTTGAGGTGACGATCCTAAGGCATATCGTTGCAACACAGGACATTGGATGAGCGGAAAGCACTTCGGTGAAGGTGCAAGAGTCACAAGTTTTTTACGAAAAGAAAAATGCCAAGGAGCTCGAAAATTTCTTGTAGGATATGGAGCAGTACTTTGAAGTGATAAAGGTGGCTGACTCGAAGAAAGTGTCGATCACGACAATGTACCTGGTGGGCGATGCAAAGCTATGGTGGAGAACTAGAACCTCTAACGACATCAGTGCGGGTAGACCTTCCACTGACACTTGGAAGAAAATGAAGAAGGAGCTAACAAATCAGTTCCTCTCCAACAATACTTCATGGCTTGCGAGGGAAGCTTTGAAGAGGTTGAAACAAGATGACTCGGTGAGGGAGTATATGAGAAAATTCACATATTTGATGTTGAATGTGCAAAACATGTTAGAGGAGGACAAGTTGTTCAACTTCATAACCGGCTTGCAAGGTTGGGTACAAATGGAACTTTAGAGACATAACGTGAAGGACCTTCCAAGCATGATAGCAACTGCAGATGCCTTAATGGATCTCCAAATGTCAACACCGATTTGAACTAGCTACGAGGACAAGAAGAATGGTGGAACGCAGAATGGCTTGGAAAACGGCAAGGAGAAAGTGAGTGAATCTTCTCAAGGTAAGAAATAATCAAAACGAGATATTGCTTGCTTCATTTGTGAAGGGTCGTATTTTGCTCGAGAATGCCCAAGATGGAAGGCGGGTGAGGAGCAAGTAAATTACATGGTTGTGAAGGATCAAGGAGAGGGAGAGGAGGACTCAACGGAAGAAGTCTATGAGTCTATCTTAACAATTTTGCTATGTTAGGCGCAATGGGCCTTGTGAAGGAGCATTTGAACAAAAGCAAGGAGAAACCCGATGGAGAGGGAACATAGTACCTGGGAAATGTGCCAATGACTAAAGAGTCTTCAAAGAAACCACACTTGGAGGAGTGTCCACAAATTATTTCGACAAGGGCATCAATTTCTTTTGGTGGAGGTGGTTTGTTAGAACCCTAAGTTCGAGATAGAGGAATCATACAGGCATTGGTGAGCCTTGACCAGTGTTTGACATGTGGAACAATGGAACAAGGCAAAGGACTAGCGGGAAAGCAAAGACAAAGAGTTGCAATGTCAAATGTTGGCATGCATTGGTGCACATTGGCAGAAATCTTCGACGAGATGTAAGATTCGGATGTAAGACCAAAAGAAAGCTTAAGATGGACATCGAGTGAAAGGTTAGCTGGATCACACGCATAACGGGAATATACGAGAGTTCCAATATGACTTGCCAAGTAGATTAAGTATGGTGCGAGTTTAGGGAGAGTTTTGGACCTTATACGAGCAGACTTGACTAAGGCTAAGTTCTTGATGAATTAAGGACTTAGCGTGTACTCAAGTAAACGGACCATGGCTAATGAAGTTGGCATGGGTAAGTATTGGACGGACCATTGTGTTATTAGCTTGGATGACTCATTATCAGTGGATATAGATGAGGAGATCTTGGATGATGTGCCAAATAAGATCACATTGGATGAACATCAGCTCTAAGAGATAAAGATCATGTGCACGGATTATCTAAAAATAGAGGAGATCTTCGTGGATATGGATAATCATTATTAGATAGTTTAATCTTTTATCTTGTTATTGCAATGTAGCTTAATTCTATTAGATAGAGTCTTAATTAGAAAAAGATGTCGTCTATTGGTTAGTATGATGTAATCTAATAAGGATAAGATTGTAATATTAGCTAGTAGAGTTCTATTAGGATTCTAGCTTAGTCATCTAGAGGTGCCTATAAATAGCTCATTTGAGCCTTACTCTTCTCAGTGATGGGAGTATGAGAGAAACACTTTGAACAAATAAGTGGGGGAGACACTTAGGGATTGAGAAATCATTCATTTGTATACTTTGAGGGAAGTAATAAAGGTTGGCGTTTGCCTATCTTTTTCTCGTGTTCTAAATGCCCAAAATTTTAATTTTTTCAATACTAGCCTAACGTTACAAACCCTAACTATTAATACACGCTATTCAAAATTAACATAACAAATAAAGATTAATGAAACAACGTCATTGTTAAAAATAGAATTCCTAAATTGATTTACGCAGCTTTAGTCTTTCGTTATTTGTTTGTTCTCCTTCAGTCCTCAACCCTCAGTGATTTGTTTTCTGTTTGTTCTTCCGACGCTCCAAACTACTCTCACGTTACGGTATACTGTATCAGTAAGCTCTTCATTTTCAGTCCGTTCTCTCGATACCGTCAGAGTGAGGGCGTCGGAGTTGCGTAATCTGAAAATCGAAGGGTGTGGGCGTCGAGAGAACAAATTAAAAATAAAAAGAAAAAAGTGAAATCAAAACGTGAGGTTGTTGGGGCTGCGTAATCTGATTTAAGTCAGCAAACTTAACGAAGGCACTAATGTCGGGTTAGAATTGAAAAAAGTTGAAAGTTTGAACATTTTATTGTCACTTTTTGAATTTCGGGCTACAATTGAAAAAAATTATAAAATTGAGTATTTTATTGCAAATTTTTAAAGTTTGAGGCTAGAATTGACAAATTGAGCAAAGTTGAGACTTTTTTTATAATTAACCCATTAAATTTCTGTTAACTTTAATTGCAATTTGTATAAAAAATATAATTTTAAATGTCATCTTTATATAGATTATAGATTTTTTTTTAATTATGTGAAAATTAATAATTTTTAAATGCATATTAAATAAAACACACAGAATTTGACAAACTAAGCACACTTCAGAATCGAAACTAAGCGCCAACGTCCAAACTCTAAAAGCAAAACCTCTCGAAGAGTTTTTCCTGCCGACCCCAGAAGTCCATTATTATTGACATACAAAAATTCCATATCTCGTCATCAAACAAGAACACAAAAAAACCAGTTGTCTCTGTTCTTGTCTTTTCTTCTACATCAGTTCTTCAATATTTAAACTTGGCTAATGTTCAAGGGTGTCCCAGAAACTGATATCCAAAACATAGCTATACCTCACTCCACATGGAATTCCAGCAATGTTGGCCACTGTTGCTGCTGTTTTTGGTCAAAGGGTTGCACTTTTTTCGCGCTGAATCTAAGTACATCGCTTACAACACAACTTCAAGAATTGTTCCAGGGAAGATTAATGTTCACTTGGTGCCTCACACGCATGATGACGTCGGTTGGTTGAAGACTGTTGATCAGTACTACGTTGGCGCCAACAATTCCATCCAGGTTTGCTTTACTTCTGTTTCTTTTGATCCTCCATTAATGTATTAACTTTTACTCGTCAAATTGTCAGTCTTTAAGTGGCTGATTCTAAAGGAAGTTGGTTCATTTTGTTTGAGTTTTGTGTTTCATTGGCTGGTGTCTTCTGCAGGGAGCTTGTGTGCAGAATATACTGGATTCTCTGGTTCCTGCCTTGTTGGCTGATAAGAATCGCAAGTTTGTATATGTTGAACAGGTTTTTATTAGTTCTATTGAACCCGATGTTTCATTTCTTGACCAAAATTTTATATTTGTTCTTCTTAATGATGCCAGTGAAATTAAGCAAAAAAATGTTTCAGGCTTTTTTCCAGCGCTGGTGGAAAGAACAGAACAAAAGAGTTCGAAACATAGTCAGGAAGCTTGTTAGATCCGGTCGACTTGAGCTAATGTACCGTAAAATCCAACAACATATATACTTTTTCTCGTTCTTTGTTTTTGTATGCATAAGATTGGATTTGGTGTATCCTGGAAATATTTTGTAATCAAATTGTGATGTAAACTGCTTTTTTCTTTATAAATTTTCTTCTGCAGAAATGGGGGTATGTGCATGCATGACGAGGCCGCAACGCATTATATAGACATGATTGATCAGACAACTCTGGGACATAGATTCATCAAAGAAGAGTTCAATGTAACTCCTAGAACTGGTTGGCAAATTGATACTTTTGGACATTCAGCAGTACAGGCCTACTTGTTAGGTGCAGAGGTATCTATACCCGATAAACTTCTCTCCTCAAACTGTTAACTGACAAATTGGCTGTATCGTTCATCAGCACGTACATGATCCTTGGACATTTGTTTGCACAAACAGGAAAAGCACAAACAGCTTCTTGTCAAGCCTATCTTTTGACACAATTTCTGGCTTCAGGTTGGGTTTGACTCTGTCTTTTTCGGACGGATTGACTATCAAGACCATGCTAAACGAGCAAATAAGAAGAGTCTTGAGGTTGTCTGGAGGGGCTCTAAAACTTTTGGAACATCATCTCAGGTGGGCCTCTCTAAACATTTCCTGGTTGTTTATAATGAAATGTAAGTGGCCTGATTTCTTATTGTTTCATCTGTGTAGATATTTGCCGATGCATTACCTGATGGTTATGGACCTCCAGGAGACTTCTACTATGAAGTTAATGCAGATTTTGATTCCCCTATTGTTCAGGTAAATCATACGTCATGAACCTCCTTGCCCTTTTCCTCGTGTCGTTAGTGAAGCATCCTTGACAATTCACTTTAACTTCATTTGTCTCCAATGTATGATTGTGTTTTTTATGTGAAGGATGATAACAAGTTCTTTGACTACAATGTCCCCCAGCGTGTCAACGAATTTGTATCTGCTGCAGTAAAACAAGTAAGAACGTAGTTTTCATTTCTGTTCTCTGAAGACTCTTCCTTAGTTTCAACCTCAAAATGCCATTCTTAGACCTGGAATGAGAGGATAAATGATCTTATCAGGAGTAGTGATCTTGTCAGATTTGTGCATCCAACTGATTAACTTCTGTTTGATGGATGTAAAAAGCTAGTCCCTGTCTTTTCTTTTCTAGGCTAACTTTACTCGAACAAATCATATCATGTGGACGATGGGGGACGATTTCCAGTATCAATATGCTGAGACATGGTTTAAACAAATGGACAAACTTATCAACTATGTAAATCAGGTTTGTCCTCATCAAGACAGCTCATGAAGCTTATTGAGGCTACAAATAGCTAACTACTTGTGTTTAGTAGAATCATTTTACTTCCAAAAAGAATAATACAAAATCATATGTTCGTATAATAAAGAAAGAAGATTTGATCATCTTCTGATGATTGAATCATCTTTTCTTCTGATCCTGACTTGGTGGTGTCTATTCAAGTCATCTGCCTTTCTGATACAGGTTCAATCTTCTTACGATAGTTTTCTCATACTTCATGGGATCTTCAGATCATATTAATTTCTCTGAATCCTGATGCCAATTAAGTACTGGATTCAAACGTTTGCAGGAAGGGCGTGTCAATGCTCTATACTCAACCCCCTCAATGTACACTGATGCTAAACATGCTGCAAACGAATCATGGCCTCTCAAAACAGATGACTACTTTCCGTTAGCTACAATACCTATTTAGTTTTACTTGTATGTAGCTTCTCCTCTCAATTTAAACCTGTCCAATATGGTTCAAATTTATCAGATATGCAGACATGGAAAATGCTTATTGGACAGGATATTTTACAAGTAGACCAGCCCTTAAAGGTTATGTTAGAAAATTGAGTGGCTATTATTTGGTAAGAACAATGTGATTTGCCTGCTGAAATACTTGAAATAGATTATTCTCATTTGAATGCAAATTCTCTTACAGGCAGCAAGGCAATTAGAATTTTTTAAAGGAAGAAGTAAATTAGGACCTAATACAGAATCTTTAGCTGATGCTTTAGCAATTGCTCAACATCATGATGGAGTTTCTGGCACAGAGAAGCAGCATGTTGCTAATGATTATGCGAAAAGGTTGTCAATAGGCCACACAGAGGTTTGTTTTCACTTTTCCTGAGTCTTTGCTAAATTTGATTGCTCCAAATCTAAAAATGTTTCTTGCAGGCTGAAGAAATGGTTGGAACATCTCTTTCTTGCATGGTAAATATGAAATCAAAAACTGGTTGCATGAATCAAGTCAACAAATTTCAACTGGTAAACACAATCATATCAAATGCTGACTTGTTTTACTTTGTATCAGCCCTCACTGCATAGTTTTTTTTTTTAACAATAACATTGAACCACTCAAGGCAGAGTTAGAAGAATTTTTACTAGTCTAAGGGACGAAAAAACAAGAAGTTCATAGACTGTTTCTAATTCAAGATTTGAAAGCCTTGATCTGGTTCTTGATTAATATTACATGTTGGATCTACTGTAATTGTTTGTGTCCTTTAAACTGTTTCAGTGCCCCCTTCTGAATATAAGTTACTGTCCAGCATCAGAGGTTAATCTATTGAAAGGAAAAAACTTGGTAAGGACTTCTAAATTTTGTAATCATTCCAAGAACAGTTGTTTTGTTTTACTGAAATCTATATAATCATCCCATGCTATCTGTTCTACAGGTGGTAGTCGTCTATAATTCTTTGGGATGGAAAAGATATGACATCATAAGAATTCCTGTCAGTTATCCTTATTACTCTAATTTAGCCATCCTTTTTGCTACTTGAACATCTGATTTCTTGTTGGATGCTCATTGTTAAAGAATAAAAAGCACATACAAGTAGAATATACAATACTTGTATAGTTCTCAGGACTGGACACCATAAGGTTTCACAAAGTATATAATAGCCAAGAAATTCTGGTAAAAGGCGATAGCTTTACTTGCACAGTGTGTATAGCTTATGTGTATCTTTACACCTTCCTAACTTGCTGTAGGTTCTCAACGAGAATGTCATGGTTAAAGATTCAAAAGGAAGAGAAATTGAGTCGCAGATCTTACCTCTATTGAATGCCTCCATAAGCATTAGAAACTACTATTCCGAAGCCTATTTGGGTATCTCTCCCAATGTGACTCCCAAATACTGGCTTGCATTTTCAGCATCCGTACCTCCTTTGGGTTTCAACACTTACTTTATCTCAATTGATACCTCAGCTGGTAAACATGGTGGTAAGCATGGTTGTCGTTATACATGAAATAGTTCTCATACAGAAGAAAGTTTAATTATAGCTTTAACATGGAAATTTTGTTATGCTTGTTCTCTCTATGACCAGCTACTACTTCTGTCATGCAAATGCCTACTATAGAATGGGCACAAAGTGATAGAATCGAAATAGGGCCTGGAAATCTGAAACTAATTTATTCCAGGAAAGAAGGGAAGCTTACTGAGTACATAAATAGCAGAAGCTCGGTATGTTGCTTTCCAATTCTTCATCCCTATATGTTTATTATTCATGGAGATTTACTCTAGCTGTCAAGTAATAAGGTATTGCTGTCAATTCGGAAAAGAATTTGCACCTAAGTCATGTCAATCCTAAATTAAAGGTAAAAGCATCTTTGGAACAAACGTATGGCTATTATGCTGGGTACGAAGGCGACCAGAACTCAAAGGTATTACAGCACTCTCCTTGAGTTGACATTTTGTTCACTTCACTATCAACTCTAGTGTATTGTTGTGCCATCATGCATTGAGAAGCTTGTTTAAATTCTGTGGAACTTAACTTTCTGAAGGCCTCTGGAGCGTACATCTTCCGGCCGAATGGTACCTATCCCATCAAATCGGAAGGACAGGTAGGAAAGGCCTTCTGAAGAGCTTAGCTCACTAGTGTTTGCTGTTAATGAGTAAACATGGAGTCTATATTTCAGGTTGACTTCATGATTTTGCGGGGACCTTTGTTTCATGAAGTACATCAAAGAATAAACTCGTGGATTCATCAGGTATTTTATCTCATTGTACAGCCATCAGCAACCAGTTAGTTTCTCCAAGTCCAGAAACAGAAACGTATTCCAGTAAAAATGTTGTGTACAATCTCAGGAACATTGCTTACTTACAATGATACCATCAACCTAGAGGGCCAACTGAATTTGCTAGGGGAAGGTTGCTCTTTCAATTTGTAGTTCACTGAGAGAAACTGTTTACAACAGATACAATTATCTCTTCCAGTACACAAATATAGTATAATGCTTCTTGAAAGTACCTTGCTGGTACTATCTTTGACAGATCCATCCTTGCACAGGTGACCAGATTATACAAGAGAAAAGAACATGCCGAGTTTGAGTTCACTGTAAGTCTAATAAAATTTTGCTCATGTAAATTTATGTTCTGCCTTAAGATGTTTCTTTGAAGATTCAACTGTGTGGGAGGAACAATTGTCACTTAACAATTTTCTCAACGTCAGGTCGGACCAATACCGATTGATGATGGAATTGGCAAAGAGGTCATAACTAAACTCGCGACAACTACGAAAAACAACAAAGTATTCTATACAGATTCCAATGGACGGGATTTCCTTGAAAGGGTGTGTTTCTTATTTGGTCTGCTAAATGTTCTAAAAGGATTGGTGTTCCTTGCATCTGTGTCACAGAAGTATTATTATGCAGATTCGAGACTACAGAAAAGACTGGGACCTCAAAGTAAACCAACCTGTAGCAGGAAATTATTACCCGGTAACAATCTAACTTTCTGATTACGCTTACATAATCAGTTACTGCAAGATCATTTTTCCAAATGTAGAAAAACTGCAGGATACTTCAGAAGTTTCAGGGTGAATAACTTGGTAGAGCATAATAAAGATTAACAAACTTCTTTTTCTTCCGGGCTGCTTGGATAGTTAGTGATTATGCAAAAAATGCACTGAGATACAACACATGAAGATGTCAGCAATTGCGGCTTATAGGTGTGGTTACCATGCCTAGTAAGGACAAAATGGCTGACCATTTTGTCAGCCATTCATATAAGAGACTCCTGCCTAAAAAAAGGCAAGAGTAGCATAAAGAAACACATAACAAGCAGAAAAGAGAGACGTGAGAAGTGAGAGGAAAAAAATAGAAAAATAGACAAAAATATTTTGTGTATTTTTGTGGGTCTAGTTTTTTCTCTTTGTAATTCTCTAGTTTTTCAATAGTAACATTTTTCTATTCTTACTCGTGTTTTTTTATCCTAATTTAGGAGTTTTCCACGTAAAATTTATGTGTATTTTATCTTCAATATTTTCAGTCTCATTTTAGCTGCGACTCAGCTTTATCCAAGTCCCAATTTTTCACAAGTAGTATCAGAGTCGGTATTTTGGTGCGTATATTTGCTTATTATATGCTTTGTGGTTGCCACCAAGAATGGATCCTCCACATCAAAAAATAAGTTATATTATTATACACCCTTTCTGAAGGCATTATTCTTAAAGTGTTCGTAGTAGTAGCAATGGCAGCAAAGTACGAAATTGAAAAATTCAACGGGAGCAATTTCTTACTGATAAGTGGAATGAGATGGACGGGAATGTTGTAGCTAATCTTCACCTAGCACTAGCTGATGGAGTATTATCCAGTATAGAGGAGAAAAAGATGACAAAGGAAATACGGGATCACCTCACAAAATTGTACGAGGCCAAATTACTCCACAACAAAATTTCTCTGAAGAGAAAACTATACACTTTACGCGTGATGGAATCCACTTCGGTGACGAAGCACTTAAATACTTTAAATACTCTATTTTTTCAATTCACATCATCGGGGCACACAATAGAGATAAGTGAATGTGTGAAACTTCTATTTAAAGTCTACTAGATTCGTATGATCAACTCGTCATAAATTTAATAAACAACACAAACACTCTAGTCTTCGACAATATTGCAGCTGTTATTCTTGAAGAAGAGAGTCGGCATAAAAGTAAGGAAGACAGGCTAGAAAATTCGCAAGAAGCGGAGGCCTTGGCAGTGACGAGAGAAAGATCAATGGAACGTGACCCAAGTGGGAGTCATAGTTATGGTAGATCGAAATCCAAGAGTAAGAAGAATTTCAAGTGCTACAATTGTGGTAAGAAAGGGCACCTGAAGAAGGATTGTTAGAATCTGAATAAGAAAGATTCTATTCCTCAAGGAAATGCGACAAATACTTCAAATGATGGAGGTGCAATGGTCTGTGAAGCGGCAACGACTATTGGAGACAAGAGAAGATTTGTTGATGTATGTCCTCTTGATTCAGCAGCTACTTTTCATATGACCTCTTGAAGAGAATTGCTCCGTCAGTATAAATTTGTCTCTAGGGGATCTGTGTACAGCTTTAATGATCAAGCTCTGAAGATCGTTGGTATCGACATCATTAAGTTAAAGATGTATGATGGGACAACTCAGATTATTGAAAAAGTGCGACACGTAGAGGGCCTGAAGAAAAATTTGTTGTTTGTAAGGCAACTAGATGATCTCAGTTTCAAATTTGAGATTTAGAACAAGATCATGAAGCTGATTAAAGGAGTGTTTATATTTATGAAAGCCGAGACTATAGCTGCAAATTTGTACGTGCTAAAGGGAGAAACTTTGCAAGAAGGAGTAGTATCAGTTGCTGTGACGAGTCCAGGTGAAAAATCTGCAATAACATGGCATAAAAAGCTTGAACATATATCTGAACATAGAATGAAGATACTTGCAAAGAAGAATCTACGTCCAGGTCTCACAAAGGTACCATTACTCTTCTGTGAGCATTGCATTGTGAGCAAGTAGCGTCGATTAAAGTTCAAAACATCAAAATTAAGAAGCAAGAAAATTTTAGAATTGATTCAAT
>JAOSBP010000006.1:29269593-29306848 GCA_027563825.1 Erythroxylum mucronatum | reverse complement strand
AAGTAGCGTCGATTAAAGTTCAACACAACAAAATTCAGAAGCAAGAAAATTTTAGAATTGATTCACTCTGATGTATGGCAAGCACCAGTGATGTCCCTAGGAGAAGCAAATTTCTTTTTATCATTCATTGATGATCAAGGAGATGTTGAGTGTTTCCTATCAAGAGAAAGGTAGATGTGTTTCCAATTTTTAAATTTTACAAAGCGCGGGTGGAACTCGAATCTGGTAAGAAGATTACGTGTTTGCGCTCAGATAATAAAAGCGAATATACTGGTAAAGAATTTGATGAATTCTGCAAGCAAGAAGACATCAAAAAGTAGTTTACAAGGACATACACTCCTTAACAAAATGAAGTGATGGAGCGGATGAACAGAACTCTGTTGGAAAGAACAAGAGCGATGATGAGAACTGCGGGTTTAGACAAGAAATTATGGGCAGAACAGTCAATACTACTTGTTATGTGGTGAATTGAGCTCCATCAACTGCAATTGAGTTGAAGATATCGATGGAGATGTGGATTGGTAAACCAATGGATTATCAAACCTCTATATATTTGGAAGTCTTACCTACGTGATTTTCAATGCCCAGGAAACTACGAAGTTGGATCCAAAATCTAGAAGATGTATTTTCTTGGGATATCCTAAAAGAGTAAAGGGGTATCGTCTGTAGGATCTCACTGCCTACAAGATTTTTATCAATAGAGATGTTATTTTATTAGAAGATAATGATCAAGAGCAAACAGAAGATATTAGCATTTCAAAAGAGAATTAAGAGACTACAACAGTACAAGTGGGCAGAGAATTTGATCAAAATGATTCTTCTGAAACTGCACGAGAGCACGAGGAGCAAGAACTAGTCGAATCTGATGTTTCAGATACTCAAAGATCAACTCGCACAAGAAGAGCACCGAGCTGACACTTAGATTATATTATGGATAGGAATATTGCATACTGTCTTTTAACTGAGTACGGAAAGTCATCAACTCTTCAAGAAGCAATGAATAGTTCAGATGCATCTCATTGGATGATAGTAATGCAGGAAGAAATTGAAGCTCTGCATAAGAATAAGACATGGGAGCTGGTATCACTACCACAAGGAAGAAAGCTTATTGGCAATAAATGGGTTTACAAAATCAAGCGGAGTGCTGACGATTAAGTAGAGCGATATCGTGCTAGATTGGTGGTGAAAGAATATGCTCAAAAGGAAGGAATTGACTTCAATACTCACTATAGTACGAGTAGTCCTAGTGATGTGTGCTGCATTTTCCTTGCATCTTGAGCAGTTAGATGTGAAAACTGCATTTCTTCATGGAGATCTTGAAGAAGAAATTTATATACTCCACCCAGAAGGTTTTAAAGAACAAGGAAAAGAGAACTTGGTTTGCAGGTTGAACAAATGTCTGTACGGTCTAAAGTATACACCGATGTGTTGGTATAAGAGATTTGATTCCTTTATCATGAGCCTTGGATATAGCAGACTGAATGCAGACCCTTGTGCATATTTTAAGAGGTTTGATAAATATGATTTTATAGTTTTGCTATTATACGTGGATGACATATTGGTTGCAGGCTCCAACAATGATCGTATCAAAGAATTGAAAGCACAGTTGGCTAGAGAATTTGAAATGAAGGACTATGGACAAGCAAACAAGATTTTAGGGATGCAAATTCACTAAGACAAAAATAATAGGAAGATTTGGCTTTCTCAAAAGAATCATTTAAAGAAGATCTTGTGACGTTTCAATATACAAGATTGTAAATCAATTTCTACCCCTCTTCCTGTTAATTTCAAGTATGAGTCCTAGCAATGAAGAAGAAAGGATGGAGATGTCTTGAGTACCATATGCATCAGCAATGGGAAGCTTAATGTTCGCTATGATTTATATAAGACTAGACATTGCATATGCAGTGGGAGTAGTTAGTCGATACAGGGCGAATCCTAGTCGAGAGTATTGGAATATGTTACGGTCCCGAATCTGCGATCGAGTTATGGTTCTCTTGTAAGTGGAGGTGGAAGGTGTTTGCGTGGGTGAAGAAGTAGAATTCTACTTACGACCTATTTTGGATAAATGTAAGGCTCAAATAGAGGGAACCTTAATACCTCTGAGTTAAAGTACTCAAGACTAAATTGGATTTTTTAAGTTCATATCTTCATTGATGTTTATGAATATTTATACAAGTTGTGTAACAACCATTGCTACATCAATGGAATCATGACTCAACCATGGAGGATCACCCTCCTAAAACAATGGAAATAACTGAAATAGAGATGAAAGTGGAGGACTCCAACTTACAATACGGAAATACTGAAAATATGCATAAAGAAAAATTCAACCAACAACTAAAGATAACTTGAATTGGTCAGCCTTCAATTCTTCTTTTCCACGTCATCATCAATGGGTTCCATACGTGGCTGCTTCTTTCTGCCATGAGTGTAACGTGTGTACACTTGTAGTGGCTTTGTATCAGAATACTGTGAAGAGGTTTCTCAGATATATCAAGAGAACCTTGAATGTTGCATTATGTTATGAAGGATCAGTTTTTACTGTTAGAGGATATGTTGATGTTGATTATGCAGGTAATCTTGATAAAAGTAAATCCACTACAGGATATGTGTTTATACTAGCTAGAGGAGCTGTGAGCTGGGTTTAAAAACTGCAGCTAATTGTGGCTACGTCAACAACAGAAGCAAAATATATAGCAGCTACACAAGTTAGTAAAAAAGCAATGTGGTTGAAGTTGATGTTGGAAGAACTTGAATGCAAACAAGAGAACATTACTCTGTTTTGTGATAATCAAAGTGCTTTGCATCTTGCAAGGAATCCAGTATTTCATTCAAAGACAAAACACATTTGAGTTCAGTATCACTTTGTTCGTGAGAAAGTGGAAGAAGGAACGGAGGACATGCAGAAAATTCATTCAATGGACAACTTGGCAGATTTTATGACAAAAGCAATCAACGTTGATAAGTTTATATGGTGTCGATCCTCATGTGGTCAGACAGAAACGTAAGCAACATAAAGCGGCAAGGTATAAAAGAATGGTATGAAGATATGATTAATTATCAATCAAATCTTAAAGTGGGAGAATTGTCAACAATTGTGTCTGGTAGCTACCATGCCTAGTAAGGATAAAATGGCTGACTATTTTGTCAGTCATTCACATAAGACACTCTTGCTTATAAAAAGGCAGTTGGTGCCTACCATGCCTCCTAGTAAGGACAAAATAGCTGACCATTTTGTCAGCTATTCACATAAGGCACTCCTGCTTATAAAAAGGCAGGAGTAGCATGAAGAAACACAAAACAAGCAGAAAAAGAGAGACGTGAGGTGAGAGAGAAAAATATTCTTCATATTTTTATGTGTCTAATTTTTTCTCCTTGTAATTTTCCAATTTTTCAGCAGTAAAATTTTTCTATCCTTACCCGTAATTTTTACCCTAATTTATGAGTTTTTTTACGTAAAATATGTGTGTCTATTTTATCTTCAATATTTGAGGTTTCATTTTAGCTTCAACTCAGCTCTATCCGAGTTCCAATTTTTCACATAAGAAGAATGATAAGAGTTAAATAGTTAATTGTACTAGAATTTAGAATATCTTACAGTAGGGTACTGACATCACCTTCTAAACCTACAATTCAAAGTTTCGGTTGCACATACATAACTGATAATTGTTTCAGTCATCTAATGATATTCTCTTTAATCCAGATTAATCTTGGAATGTACATGAAGGACAACATTTCAGAGGTATCGATCCTGGTTGATCGAGCTGTAGGAGGATCAAGTATTGTTGATGGACAATTAGAAATCATGGTCCACAGGTTCTTCTTCCTAAAACCTAATCCTGCAAGTAAATTAGCAAGCATTGTCTATCATACCTTTGATATGTTAACCAGTCGTCTCCTTTCACACAGGAGGTTAGTCGAAGATGATTCAAGAGGTGTAGTAGGGGCGTTGAATGAAACAGTTTGTGTTCACAATGGGTGCACAGGATTGACAGTAAGCAAGGACTCAGTTCACCTCAGACTTCACTTTTAAGCATCGAGTTCAAATCAATTTTAATTGCGTTTACAGATTGTGGGGAGCTATTACCTCAGAATAGATCCTGTCGGCGAAGGAGCCAAGTGGCGCCGATCATTTGGCCAAGAGATATATTCTCCTTTCCTCTTAGCCTTCGCGGAGCAGGTGATCAAACTGCAAGCACTGAGACATTTTTGTTGGCAATACGGCTAAACCGTATTCAAGTGGTCTCATGGTCTATGTTGTATTTCAGGATGCAGATAGTTGGACGAAGTCTCATGTCACAACCTTTTCTGGGATGGATCCTTCTTATGTTTTACCTGACAATGTGGCAATTGTAACTCTTCAGGTGTGTAATCGTCTCTTCCATTGTAGAAAATCTCCAAGTAATTAACTGTGCTAATGGTTGACAAATCATTCTCTGCATCGAAACTACAACTGTGACTCAGTTGATCTTTGCTCATTATTAGCATCTTGAAGGCGTATCTTAAGAAATTGTACAGGACAATCCCACTTAGAGTTCAATATCTCACTCATTACTAAAATTACAGGAATTGGAGGATGGAAAAGTTCTACTTCGGTTGGCACACTTATACGAGGTTGCACCAAGCAGTTCTCTTCTGATTTCTACAATTTACGTTCTGTTTTTTGTCCCCATTTCAATTTCTAAGTATTTCTCTCTTTTGGCGCAATCAAATACAAGATTGGGGAAGACAAGAATCTGTCGACTGTGGCAAGAGTAGAGCTAAAAAGGGTCTTTCCTTCTAAGAAAGTAAGACAAAATGGTCGCATAAAAATGACATCTTTAAGGCTTACTGATGCCCCAAAAGTCTAATAATATTTCAATCTTAAACGAATTATCAGATAAACAAGATAACAGAGACTAGTTTGTCCGCCAACCAAGGAAGAGCAGAAATGGAGAAGAAGAGATTGGTTTGGAAAGTGGAAGGCGCTTCTGAAGAAGAGCTAAAGGTGGTAAGAGGAGGCCCTGTGAACCCAGAAACACTAGTTGTTGAGCTTTCTCCAATGGAAATTCGTACCTTCCTCATAGACTTTGGTTCTAAATGAAATCGATGAAGACTGATTTTGCTTCTGGTGCACAAGTTGCTTTAGTATAATGACATTAGCTCCCTCCAAAAGTGGGAGACTGTAGTTTTACAGCTTATGTGCTTACATACTTTTCCAACAAACAAATAAAGTTTAAGCTTTTTGTCTTTAACCACAAAGATTCAAGCTTTTACAACTGAGTAGTCATCCAGGACAAAACGATGCAAGCACAGGCAAGTACATGAGTACCGAATAACAATGGCTTCATTCCATGATTAAAGCCATTGTTTTACCTCGTGCATATTTGTCGAAATTCCTTCTTCTGGAATTGTATACTGCCCCGATTTGAAACACTTTGGCTTTTAAGTCTCGGAATGTTGTGAAATATTGAACTTTGTTAGTTCTGTCAACTCCAACACCCAGAAAGAACCAGCAATCTTGAAACTCACTCTAATATTGTCCTGCACTGATACCATCCATGGCTTTTAAGTTAGAGAAAGTCTCAGAAACGAAGAACCCATAATGTTAGTGGAAAGACGACGAGCCTCTTCTGCATTATCTTTTCTTTTTCCTATAAAACCTAAGAACTGGAGCATAAAAGGCTGGATCTTTGTGACGAAGAGGGGTCAGGCGTGTGTCATGATTCCTGAAGAAGGCGACAAAGTAACAAATTAATGTGATGGCATAGTTTAGTTTGATAGTTTTAATTGTAGAATGTATAATACTATTCTACAAAATTCAAATATATGATTACTATTCAGTAATTATTATTAAATAAATAAATAAATAAGATTTTTATTATTTATCATATTAATGACAATTGTTAGTTAAAGATTTTTTTTTAATTCCAAAGAGAAAATATTGATTGAAATGTGAAAATGGAAAATTTTATCAAAAATACAAACTATGGAAATTATATAATTTGCACAAATAATTAAAAAACTCAACTAGTCCAACCAATTTAACTACAAAAATTTTAAACTGTTCAATTTTTTATTTATGTTTTTAATTTTCTGGTTCAATTTATTTTTTTCCCACGAGGTGTCTTAGAAGGGTCTCAACTATAGGAAGGCACCTTTAACCCATCCACACCCAAATTAATCCCTGCTCGAGCCGGGTAGGTCTCTTGCGGGAGTTAAAGTTCTCATCCCAAGTTTTAAACGGCTGCATACACGAGGACAGTTCGAATCCGCGACCTCACTGAATCCAGAAGAGCCCCTTACCAACTCACCTGCGCCCTTGATAACTCCATACTTGATAATTTTTGTTGTTAAAAATTAATTAGTGTATTAATCAATCCGTCATTTTATAATTTAATAAATTACTAAATAAAATTAATAAATTAATAAATTAATTTTATTTAGTAATTTATTTAATTAAACTTTAAATTTTTCGGTTAAAAATTTTCTTTAATTATATTTAAAATTTTTAGTTTTTTTTTAATTTTTAACCTAAATATTTGACCTAGTAAACGTGAATGTAACTGGCAGTAGCTTAATCACAGATTCACGACATACTTACGTTCTAATCTAACGAAACCAAACCAAACTAAAAGTGGGTTTGGGGTCTATATTCATCCATGAAAAGTCGCAGACAAAACATTCTCATTTTCTCTTCTGATGACTATTTAGAAATATATCATAAAGAAGAAAGAAGAAGACCAGAAACGAAATTAAAACCTTTTGAAAAGTTTTAAGAACGACCAACATTAACGAAGTTCTTGCCGGAGGAGAATTGAGCATGCATTTCTCGAAACTCGACGACTCGCCGATGTTTCGGCAGCAGGTGCATGCTTGCTTCTCCTTTTGAAGTTAATATATGTATCCATGCACGTATATATATGTATATATGCATGAATGTGGATAACGTGTTCATGATGAGTTGGTGGTGAACCAGATGCAATGTTTGGAAGAAAATGCTGAGTTATTGCGAGGAAGATGCATGAAGTTCTACAAAGGATGTCGAAAGTACACGTGAGTCTTGTCATATGGAGTCTTAACATTTGTTGTTCTTAAGGAATTTATGGACAATTACCATGTTCCATGTTCTTTTACATTAATTTACAGAGAAGGGCTTGGTGTGGGGTACGATGGTGATATTGCTTTTGCCTCTGCTCTTGAGAATTTCGGAGGAGGGCATAATGACCCTATTTGTGTTGCATTAGGAGGTATGCGTTTGCTCAATGAAAACTTTTATGTTCTTACTTTCTGCTGGGGTTGACGTTGATTGAGTACTAGGTTCGGAGTTTGTTTGATCTAGTTAACGTTAATCAGGAATACCTTTTTCAGTTGAGGCCGATTCTCTGGTTTTTGCTTATTGCATGAGTTTTCTGTTAATAATGAAGCAAAGATATTGAACTATTACGATAATGTTCTGATTCTTTTATCTCAGGTCCTGTTATGCACAAATTTACAATTGCTCTGAGAGAAATCGGAACATACAAGGAGGTTCTTCGGTCACAGGTAGCGAATTTGTATCATTAAGTAAATCTGAGTGCTGCACAAAGCATGGAGTCCGCCATTAACTTCATTAATTAAGTTTCTCAGGTAGAGCACATGCTAAATGATAGGTTGCAGCACATTGTCAATGTTGAGCTTCAAGACATTAAGGTATAGAATCTCTTAGCCAATTGCGAATTTATCAGGTAGAATGCCTTTTAAGAACAAGGTATATAGATTAGCTGAAATGGTGATTCAATCACTTATCTGAACATAAACTGCTGTGTCATTCTTTAAGTGACTGTAATGAAAACTATGAATATGAAAACATAGAGAAAGTTCTTAAAGATTTTAATTGACAGAGACCAAGTGCTTCATGTGAACTTTCTGCCTTAGACGCTCTTGTTTACATTGTGTTTTTAAAAAAATCTTAGCTCTAAGTGATCTCATATTACTGTAGGAAGCACGAAAGCGTTTTGATAAAGCTTCCTTGGCTCATGATCAGGTGGGTATTACATTTACTGTTGCTTACTGCATCATTTGTTGATTAAGAAGAAGATCTATTTAACTGGGTTGTGTATAAACTACAAAAAAAGAAAATGAATAGTTACATGCACAAGTCATCTTTGACCATGTAGTTTCCTCATTCTTGTGAAGGTAAGACGATCTGCCGTTACCAAGCAAGGCTGCAGCTACTAGTTATTAGTTTTGGAGTTTGTTGTTACGAATGAGCATGTCGTGGAATGTTGTTTAAAGATCTTAAAGTTGTTTCTAGTGAACGTTTGGTCATGGCACTTAATGCCATTGTCAAGTTGCACTGCAGGCACGGGATAAGTTTCTGTCCTTGACAAAAAGCACGAGGATAGATATAGCTGCCGCCATAGAAGAGGTATTTCCCATAGCACCCTACTTCTAACTTCAACAAACTCTCCAATGATATAGTTACCCATCAACTGGATTTTGATTTCTTAGAGATATTCCAGGAACTGCACAGTGCAAGATCCACCTTTGAACAAGCACGCTTCAATTTGGTAAGTCATTCAGATAAAGCTAAGCAGTCCACATAAATTTTCAGTTCATTACTCGAAGTTTATGTGGGGGTTGATTTCTGTATCCAGGTTAGTGTGCTTTCTGTTGTTGAGGCCAAGAAGAGATATGAATTCTTAGAAGCTGTCAGTGGGACAATGGATGCTCATCTTCGATTCTTCAAGCAGGTATTCCCTATGATCATGTGATGATAACTTGTTTGATGCTTGATGGTACTTAGTCCTGAACCCAAATTCATGATCTTTTCAGGGTTATGAACTATTACATCAGATGGAGCCTTTCATTAACCAGGTCATTTTCCCTCCTTAAACTTACAACGCCACCTTCCTACTGCACTCTGATGAGGGAATTGATCCTTTTGGACCCCTGAAGGGGAACATTAAAGCTTTTAACTTCTCTGATTACAGGTCCTGGCTTATACACAGCAATCTAGAGAATGCTCTAACTATGAGCAAGAATCTCTTAACGAAAGGATGCAAGAGTACAAAAGGCAGATTGACCGGGCAAGTAAGCAGTCTTTACAGGGTGGCAGCAATTATTCTCCTCGAGCTGATAGCACCCGTCCTTTCCCTAGGAGCTCACAAAAAGTGATAGAGGAAGTTATGCAATCTGCTACAACCGGGAAGGTATAGCTCTATGTGCTTAAATCTTTGATGGGTTTATGTCTGCGTATAGCAATCATCTTATGCAAACTAGCTTGAACACAATTGTGCAGGTTCAAACCATCAGACAAGGATATCTTTCCAAACGTTCATCAAATCTGAGAGCTGATTGGAAAAGAAGGTTCTTTGTTCTTGACAGTCGAGGGATGTTGTACTACTATAGAAAACCATTCAATTGGACATGTGTAAGCCACCAGCTGGACATAGCTTATGCTGTTTTTTTCTTTCTACAGATCGCTTAACCTTGACAGCCTCGTTTCAGGCTGGAGGTAGTCAATCTTCGCTGCAAAGGACTGTTTGCGCTGAAAATGGTCCCGGGTTGCTTAGTCGATTGCTATCTTCTCATCACCATGGTGGTGTGCATGATGAAAAATCTGTTGCAAGTCATACTGTAAACCTATTAACATCTACAATTAAGGTTGATGCAGATCATACAGATCTAAGGTTCTGCTTTAGAATAATTTCACCAGTGAAAGTCTACACTTTGCAGGTGCTTTTATGACAGTAATGTTGATTTCTGATACAGTTTAGAACAAGAGTTTGATCTTAGTGGAATGCGTTTCAACAGTTCTCATCTGTATTTGCTTGAAACACAGGCAGAGAATGCAGTGGACCAAATGGACTGGATTGAGAAGATAAATGGAGTCATTGCTTCGTTATTGAGTTTTCAGAATCCTGAAAAAGTAATTCTCCAAGGTCTTCATTTCTTAGTATTTTAGATACTTCCAATAAATTGGTTAGGATAATTCAGAATCATTTTTCAGCTTCTTTCTGCCAGTGCCATGGAAAGTGGTGATTCTAGCTCTCTCAGTGAGAGTAGCTCAATAGTAGATTGTATTGACGTGGATCAGAAGGAGACAGAAGAGTTCACAACCAAAACTCTTGCCACGGGAACTCATTCATCCAAAAACTTGCAACAACAAGAACATTTAGTGAAAAGCGAAAAGCCGATTGATTTACTGAGAAGAGTACCTGGAAATGACAAATGTGCTGATTGTGGAGCACCTGGACCAGACTGGGCATCTTTGAACCTTGGTGTTCTGATTTGCATTGAATGTTCTGGTGTTCATCGTAATCTTGGTGTACATATCTCGAAGGTAATTTCTCTACTTGGGTTACCACATATTAGGAGCACGTTCACTCCATTGTTTCTTAACAATGGCCTGAAAATAAATATCTGTTCCTTCCATTTCAGGTAAGATCACTGACGCTTGATGTCAAAGTTTGGGAGCCATCTGTTCTAAATTTGTTTCAATCACTGGGAAATATTTATATCAACTCAATTTGGGAAGAAATGCTGCAATCCAGCTTGTCTTCTTCTAATGAAATGGCTGCAGAGTACGTTATTCATAACACGTTAATGCTAATATGTTTCGTCTAATTGGCCAATGCTAATATGTTTCAAGTCTTAATGATGCAGTTTTCCGAAGTCAGATAGACAGAGACAATTCAGAATAAGAAAACCTGATCATGATGATCCTATTGCAGTCAAGGAACAGTTCATTCATGCCAAGGTATTTCACTAATCATTGCCTTTCCTTCTTTCACCCCAAGCCAGTGGAATTCAATCGTCAGGATGACCGCTTCCGCCTTGCGCGAGCACAGGCATGGGGTGGACCGTGTAGCGACATCCGTTTGCCAGGCATGCCGCGGTTGGGCTGCTGTGGTTTCATCATTCCTTGATTCTCTCTAAATTTTAGACCTGTTTCAAGCTTGCATCATAAATTTTCCCTTGTAATGCAGTACGCAGAGAAAATTTTTGTCCGCAAAACGAAAGACAATCTGCATCCCTTTTCTGTGGCACAACAGTTGCAAGAAAGCATCCACTCTAATGACATGAAAGCGGTTTACCGCCATATTATCTGCTCTGCTCCTGATGTCAATGGCATTCGTGGGTCAGCATCTTTAGGTACACCGATTAACTCCTGCTGAATGCTGTATCAAGAACACAAAGAATCTGGATATTGAGCTTTGTTGTTTTCCAGGTGACTCTTTCACCAATAAGCCCCCAGAGGAATGTGCAAAGTCAGCAAATGGAATTGAAAATATAGCCACAAACGAAAATTTTGATGGATGTTCTCTGCTTCACCTAGCCTGCTTAACTGCAGATATTGGCATGGTAGAGCTACTACTCCAATATGGTGCAAATATAAATGCCTGTGATTCGAAAGGTCGGTCTCCATTGCACTATTGTATTATCAGCAGAAGATCGGGAATGGCAAAATGGCTCCTTATGAGGTGCTCTCTCTTTGTTCTGTTAAAACTTTTCTCTTGCTGATATGATCTATTGTGTAAATCTTTCTCCATCTAGGCATCTAAATTACCTTCTTGTTGATTGTATTTCTTTTGAAAAGTTTATGAAGATCACTCACCATTTTACCAATCAATTCCAGAGGAGCTGATCCACAAGCTATTGACGAAGAAGGAAACACTGCTCTTCTACTTATAGGAGACTTGGCCCTTGATGACTATGACCTTCTTGCTCTGTTAAACGACAAGCAAATGAATTGCTAAGTCGTAGCATCAAGAATGTGGGAGTCCCAAAATCCAGATGAGGGATTATGTGTGTCATGCTCAAAATCGCGATCTCTGTTCCAAAGTAACAGAACCTGGTATTTTGGCTAGCTAACCCCGTTTTCCAGTTTCAGAATTGTTTAGTAGTCTTCTAAACTCTGTATATAGGTTCCACTCCAAGTTCATATATTCCCCAACCTGAAGCCTTATCATATATATCAATTAATGAACATATTGTTCATGAGAATGTTAATCTAATCATACAAATTACAGTCTTTTCATGATTCAATGTTTTCCATACTGTTGAACATTAAGAGAGGTATTCCCCAGTAGAGCACTTGAGAATCGCCGTGATTTTGCTTCACTGCTTCGCATTTGGGGTATTAAACCAAAAGAATTCATTAAAAGGCGCATTCGATATCTAGGGTTTGTATGTGAATTGCGATTCCTCGATGGTAGCTTTGTACCATCCTGATTGCAGAGCAGAGCAGAAGAAACAGAGACGGATCTAATCGAAAGACAACGAAGCATTTTGCAGTGGCACTAGATTGCGTTGAAACGACCAAGTATAGTGTCGTGTCGTCGTTTATTGGGCTTCATGAAGAAATGTGTCGCAACTTCACTACCGCTGGGCTTAACCTAACTAATAGTCCACATTGAATTTAATTTAACATAGATGTGATGGATTGTTTTTCATAGTATTCAAGTCTACACAAACAAATCGTTAGAGCAAGTGCCCGTTTTAAAGTAGACCGGACCGAAATTAAACCAAATACAAAAAATTTAAGGTTTAAAATTTTAATCGACATTAAATTATTATAAATCATTAAATCTGATTAAATATTAAATAAAATTGAAGGTTTTGAAAAATATTATCTTTACTAATTAAAAATTTTAAAGTTTGATTAAAAAAGAGACTGTTAAATAAAAATTAATTTGTTTATATTAGTTTATAAAAACTGACTGATTAATTAATTAACTAATTGTTTTAATAACAAAAATCTCTTGGCTTACCGTTTAACCTCTTGTCTATATTTAAAACATTAATAATAAGCTTAAAAATGAGTCGCAAAAAAAACTTAAAATTATTAAATTTAAATAAATTCAATTGTTAGTTAAATATGACAAGAAGTAAACTAACCTCTCTAATGTAAAGTCTATCAAAGATGAACTCAGGATCTTAAACAATGGGGATGCTAATTGAACCATCCTCTAGGAAACATTAGGAAAAGTTGATTTATCTTCACCCTGTTTGGCAAACAGAGGATTGCATTAGCTATTGGATGATTCTATCAATAGTTAGCTAATAACTGATTATATCAGCTGATTTAATTAGCAGATAACATTATTTGTTTATTAAAGATATTTGGTAGAATTAGCTGTTTAGTATTAGCTGTTAATGTATAAAATGACTTATGATAGCATAATTTAAAAAAATGAGGGCATGAATATTATATTTTTTAGTATTTTGTTGAATATTCTTATAAGAATTTAGAATTTAGATATTTAATTTTACAAAAATTAAGTTTATAACTTTAATTAAAAAACATAATCGTAGTGACAATAAAAAAATAATAGTCCAACGTTAAATTATCTATTAATATGAATGATGCAGCGAGCTACATTATACTAGTATTTTTCATATAATATGTATGAATTTTATTATTTAATATATTAAAAATATTTATAATTATAGTATAACTCAGGCACGATATAGAGAAGTTATATACTAAAAATATTAATTTGATGTGACTCTTTATGTTCAAAAACTTAATATTATAGTATTTTTAAATGTAAACTAATATTATAAAATTAAATAAAAATTAAAAAATTTAATTAACTTCTTTATTATATTCTTTCAAACTTTAAAACATAATTCTACGATTAAAACAAACAAATTTTAAAGACGCACAAAATAAAAGTAGAGAGTAAAATAGAAGATAATATTATCATTCGACAAACAACTAATATCAAACGCTGCACTTAAAAAGCTTTTAAAAATTTAATTAATTGAATTAAATAAACTAACCCATCCAGTTCATAAACAAATAAATAACTTTTTAACATTGGTCAAACAATTGAAAAAAGAGTTTATCAGCTAATTAACTGAACAAGCCACTTGTCACAGTTGGGGGTTATGCATAGCCCAAACACCTACCTGCGAGCGATCCTTCTTCAGTCTCTATGCAAAAGAAGTTGGGCTTCCCACCAAATCGTGGGATGATGACAACCTTGGGGAATTGTTAGAAGACGGTAGTTATCTGATAAACTTGTGCACCTCCACTAGTTTACTTGATCAAATTAACCTAAGATTTACATAATTAACATGAAGTATTATACTTTGTTTTGTCTTCATTCAAAATGGTAAGAAAAATGTGATACCATTGTTACAAATTCACGGGTGCATGAATCTTTTACAGATATGGGAAGATTTTGAGCGAAGGGGTACTAAGAAATTGTCACGTGTCTGAAGACGTAACCAAACTAATGGAAAGAGTACAGACAAGAAATGACAAGACATTGAATTTCCACGATTTGCAAAGAGGAGTTGGAGAGATGGGTACACACTACAGTAATACAGTAATTGCACACGTTCGGGCGAATGACGATGGGAGTTTGGACCGTGTGTTTGGTCTCAATGTTCCTCGTCGTTGGGAGTTGGCGTGTAAGAACAACACTCTACTCCTACTTGTAGTCTTGTAGATGCATTATTGCATCACATGAAACTCAAAAAGTCATTTTACTAATTTTCTTTGTCTACAGTTAAAGGATTATAGTAGACAAGGTCAACCTTGCCTTTGCCCACTTCATGGGTTGTGGGGTCAACACCACACTAATGAAGGTGCTTCCATACTTCCAATCGCTTTGCATGCGCCCTTCTGCATATAGTGATGGCAATGAATCAAGTTCGGCCCGGCCCAGCCCAACCCAATCCTTAACAAGTAGCAGGTTCGAGCGCAATTCGGCCTAAGCTTGAGCTCAACTCAACCTTGGCAAAGCCAACTTGAGATTGTTTAAAAAATTAAAAATGCAAAATGAGTTGTTTTACTCGTAAAGGTTAAGGCTCGGTCAGATCGGGCCTACGTAGCCTAAACCCACGTCTAACTCGAAACCCACTTTTCAAAAAATCTAAATTTGTAGGCTTGATCTATTGACTTGGGGCTGAGTTTGGGTCGGCCAAATTGGGGATATATATATAATATTATTTAACATTTCTTATATTCTCTTAATTCATAATAGTTATCTATAAAAGAAAGACATAGGTAAAAGCTGACACGTGGCGTGTGGAATATATGTTATGGATAGGCATTTGTGGGAATATACGTGACCACATTTCCTTACTTCAGACCAGAACAACGATAGCAACCATCGAACCAATCACAGCTCCACACTTTGAATGCCTCTGTACCTCTACTTTTTGACATGTATCTCACTTTGTCTGGCTTCAGTTCTTCTCCCATTGACCGAGGCAGGACAGTTCTATTAAACTCATTAATATCATAAAGGAAAACAGTGGATAGGATAAGTCTTGTCGATAAAATATCTCTTGAGAAACATCCCGTCTTCTTCCGGAGGATCCTCCAGAAGCAGCAAAGCAAAGCATGCAAAGCCGTCAAAGGTTGAACTAGTCTTCGCATCAAGATATGCTTTGGAATTTTCGGGCTTGGTATATTCCAAGGGCGCAAAAGCCATATCCAGTCCTTGCTTTGAACTTTTGACACAGACTTCAGTTTGAATTCAACGGCAAAAACCTAGAAGATGATGGTAGCATTTCTCACGATTAGATCATATAAATTTAGATAATGTCACGTACTTGAATAGTTTCAGTTGTTCCCGTAACCTTCTAACCAAGGGTTCGGAATGGTATCAAAATTAAAGTATTGTACAATTTTTTTAGTAGAAAGATACCACAATGATAATATTTTCCAGGAAAGTGGATTCCTAATCGACCACACGTGTTGGATGTGAAAATTCCCACTTATTATAGGTCTTACGAGAGAATCAACCACAAAAGCTAGCTTGAAGGATAGGAGAGCTCATAAGCCTATAAACCTCACATCAGTTTCTTTTATTACCGATGTGGGACAATTAGATCGCAACATTCCACCATGCTTCACAGCCCAGGCACCGGTAGGTTGGCTGTGCGCTAGACCTTTTTTAGCCCAGGCGAACACTACTATACTGGCGTTACCACCCACGTACCTACGGGCTGGTTGTGCGCTAGACCATTTCCAACCAAGATCCTCTGTCCAGTTTTTATGGTGTCTTATTGTGTCCAGTGAATCTCAGCCATTCATTATGTGGGTCCTACATAAATAGACGTGAGACCCGCATAAATAAATGGCTGAGATTCACTAGACACAATAAGACACCATAAAATTGGACAGAGGAATTGGACTCGACCTTTTCTAGCTCCGGGCGAACACTGCAATGCCGGCGTCACCACTCGTGGGCGTGACACATGCAAGGACTTAAAGGAGTGGTGTTGGCTCTGATACCAATTGTTACAGGTCTTATAAGAGAACCAACTCCAAAAATTAGCTTAAATGATGGGAGAGCTCATAAGCTTATAAACCTCACGTCAATTTCTTTTATTACCGATGTGAAACAATTAGACCACAACACGACTCTGGGTATTAAATTAATGTAGTTGAATGAGCAAAAGAAGCACCAGCACATACCAAACCGACCCCAGCTGAATGTCACGATTGTACTGATAATATTGAAAAGTCCCGATGCTTGCTTCGGAATTATTGCTGTGGTCTGCTAATGAGTAGTAGTTACATGTAATTGCTGTTTTCGTAACACGTAGTTAGTATTAGGTTACTTTCATTATACACCTGCAGTACCCTCATGGTGACTACTGCACTTCAGAAGTATTATCTTTTCAAACACTATCATAATTCCATAAACCCACATTTTAAAGGTTTAGTGCAATGAAGACCAACTACAAGTAGTAAGCAAATATTCAAAGTTGAGGATTGGTCTACGGACTTGAGGTTGAGGAAGACAAAATTAGATCGTGAAAGAAAAGGTCGGAGTGCATGAATCAGGCACTGGAATTAAGTGCCGCCCATCCCCCACACACGTCCCCACTCTGCACAAATTTGAAACTTCCTCAAGACTTTTACACCCATGGATTTACTCTGACTTGTGATACACGTTTCCAATTGTAGAGAAAGGGGTCTGTTACTTTCCAACTACAATGACTTGGAAGAGGTTATTGCTCGTTGCATTATCGTCGGAGAGCCCTTTTCCATTAACTAGCAGTCGTTAGTCTTAGTCTCCTTTCCTATAGTTGCTTAAGTCAATAACTTTTTTTTCCCTCTATAGAACATTCCTGTTATATGGGCCAAAAACAGGAAAAAAAGTTAAGTGTAGCTACCTTGGAAAAGAATATAAAAGTTATGGAAAACGTAGGAGGAGGCTAAGAGCACAGTCAGCGAACTACGCTACTTTAAAGAGTAGGTTGAAAGTTAAAACTTGCTGGAAATGGCTTGTGAGTGTACGCGTTAAAGGCTAAATGTCTTAACCTTAGGGAGCGAACGGTCCTATTGATTACACCTTAGTTGTGTGAGGATTCCCTTTCGGGGCAGTGTCTCATTCACGACACAGCTATTATTGCTTATAAGTTTTTTTTATTGATTTTTATATATCTTTAACATTTTGAAAACAATCTTTATTATGTTTTTCCGTACGCCTTGCTTCAATGGCTAATTCTATTCCTAAGGCACTAGCTAATCTTTCAAAGCTTGAACGTTATATGGTGTTAATTATAGGCATTGGTCCTAGAAACTTCAAATATTTTTTTAAACAATTAGAAGTTCATTACATTCTGTTTAATGGGCTGTTGTTAAACCTTTAAATTTCGGAGCACTTTTTAGTGACTTTCACGATGCGCTTTAGGAGAAAAGTTAGTTAGATTACACGCATGAGGGAGACATGCGAAAACACTAAGGCAAACATGAGTAAGTGGGATCGATTTTGGTGCAAATTTTGGTAGAGTCTTGGACCTTGTGAATATTGACTCGACCCATACTAATGACTTGGCCCATGCTTGAAAGAATGAACCAGAACTAGCGAACTTGTTGTGGGAAGCATCGAATCAGGTTAGTGTGCTATGTGAGCTTCGACAAGATTACACTGCATTATAAGTGGATAGAGATCGTGAGAAGATCTTGGATGATGTGGCGACAACTAGGAGTTAGAGTTGCAATGGGACTTAACATCTGAAGATAGTGGAGATCTTCGAGAATAAGGATGCTAGTTTCCCATTTAAATGTAAACTCTATCTTTTTATTATCCTGTAGATTCTATCTTATCAGTTAGAGGATGGGGATGTCATCCAATTGGTCCACGTGATAGAGATAAACGTTATCTTAGCATGATCTTAGGCAGTTCAGTTTAAGCGGGATTCTGAATGTAACTTGGCTTTCAAATTAGAGTGTCTATATATAACTCATTCGAGCTTTGCTCTCCTCATTCAGTCAGGGAGAGCACACCTTGTATTCTTTTGAGAGAAAGTAATATAAAGGTTGGTTTTACCGTATCTCTCTTGTTTCCTTATTGCCTTTATATATTTTCTTATTGCTTTCGTAGTATCGTTTTTTCGAGTGTGCGAGAAAAACACTTCAAGGGTCGTTAAAGGCTGAAGTCTTGCTTAAGCGAACTTAAGTGAGACTATCGTACAAAGGGTGTTGGTGATCAATTTCTGTGAAAGTTTGAGTCCCAAGGTGACCCTTGTATCACCTGCTACTTGAACATGCAACTACTGAAACTCCTACAACTCTCATCCTAGCCCCCTTACAGAAAGAGCCAAATCGTCTGTTGACGAGTATAGGAACGAAATGTGAAAAGGAAAATATCACTGTTAGGGTACACTTGTTGAACCATATGATTACTAAACTGTTTAACTTATTTGTTAAACAAAAATCAGTTAAAGTTATTTGGGATACTCTGGAAAAAAGGTACGGTGATGATGATGTAGGAAAGAAGAAATGTGTGCTTCGCAAGTGGTTGTTGTTTCTAATGGTGGATAACAAATCAGTGTTGGATCAGGTGCATGAGTACAAAAATCTAAAGGCAGATGTACTTGGGAAGTCATGCAGATGTGTGCAACCCTACAGGCTAATATGTTGTTCGGAAAATTTCCCACCTTCTTAGAGTGATTATAGAAATCACCTGAAGCATAAGAAGAGGGACATTACCTCGTAAGAGCTAATTAGTCACATGAAAATTAAGGAGGCCAACAGATCAAAAGATAGGCAAATGTCTTCCTCTTATGTTTCAATTAATCCTAACCTTGTTAAATCTGTTGGTGCTTTTAAAGATAGATTTAAGGGGAAAGGAAACAAAATGCAAAAAGATGGTGGTCAATAAAAAAAGTTCAAGAAAAGCTTTGACAAAATCTAGAAGAAGCAGATCAGTGGCTATGTCTGTGACAAGTCAGGCCATAGGGCGTACTAATGCTTCAAGAGGAAGAACTAACAAAATGGGAACTAGAATTCTGTAACTCAACTTACACTACAATAAAATCTTGCTAAGAAAGTGGAAATCATTATTATTGTAGCCATGGAATCAAATCTGGTGTAAAACAAAATTGATTGGGTGCTGGACATTGGAGGTACAAGACATTTATGCTTTAATAAAGAGTTGTTTCATGGCTTTGAAGAGGCTACAAATGGAGACTGTGTCTACATGGGTGGGTAACACTATTACTAATGGAGTGCTCGGTAAACAGGGATGGAGTCAGACTCAACTTTAATGGGGGGCCGGGGGTCGGAAGCCGGAGGCCGGGGGCCAACTCTAAGAGGGGGCCGGAGTCAACATTTAAAAAATATTCTTATTTATTAAAAAATTATATAAGTACATTTTAAAAAAAATGAAAGGGGGGCCATGTACATGGCTCCGTCCATGTTGGTAAAGGAAAGCTTTTCTTTAAATTTACATATGGAAAACCATTGGCTTTGATTAATGTTTTGCATGTTCCTTCCCTACATAGGAATTTAGTTTCTGGTAGTTTGATTAATGGAGTGGCCTGAAAGTAGTTTTTGAGGCTGATAAGGTAATAATTACCAAAAATGGGGGTTTGTAGGGAAGGGGTATTTGGCTAATGGATTGTTTATTTTGAACATTGTTTTTGTTGTTCCTAATGCTTATTATTCTGCTTTTACTTATAGTAATAAATCTTTTGATACATGGCATGGTAAGATAGGACACATATATTTTGCCTCAATTAAAAAGCTTTAAAATATGTTGTTAATTGGTATTGTGGATGGCGAACATTGTTCAAAGTTTTCTTTTTATGTTGAAGCAAAATATGCATAAAAATCTTTTAAACTTGTCATTACTTAGAGTACTAAATTACCTTAATTAAAACATTTTGATTTGGTTGATTTTAAAAGTACCACTAATAAGAGTGGTAAAAGATACTATATTACCTTTGTTGATGACTTTTTTAGATACACTATAATATATTTGTTAAAGTCAAAAGATGAGGCTAAAAAAATGTTTGTAAAATATAAATCAGAAGTAGAAAATTAATTGGATAAGAAAATTAAAAGGTTAAGGTGTGATAGAGGTGGAGAACATGGAACTAATTCTCTCAATGAATTTTGTGAAATAAATGACATTATTTACGAGACTAGTGCACATTATACACCTCAACAAAACGGCATAGCAAAAAGGAAAAATAGAACCCTTAAATAAATAGTGAATGCTATATTAGTAAGTTCTGGTATGTATGACAATATATGGGGGAAGTTGTTTTATCTGCATGTTATATTCTTAATAGGGTGCCTCACAAAAAGTTAGATAAAAAACCTTATGAAATGTGGAAAAGTTTTGGTCCTAACTTGAAACTTTTAGAAGTGTGGGGGTGTTTAGCTAAAGTATGCTTACTAAACTTTAGAAAAACCACTATTGGACCTAAAAAATTTTATTGTGTTTTTATCGGTTATGCTCAAAATAGTGCAATATATAGATTTGTATGTTTGAATGATCATTCTATTTGTGAATCTAGAGATTTTGAAATTTTCAAATATGTTTTTCCATCGGAGAAGATTGACTTTCGTATTAATGTTGGTCCTTCTGATATTGTTTTGATGCCTTTGTTCTTTGCCTTCTAGTTTTGTTTCAAATGAGTATATGAATAACCTATGAGAAGTAAAAGAAGAAAAATAGAAAATAGTTTTGCACCTGATTTTATTACTGCTTTTTTGTTTGAGAATTCTGATAGAATGAATGAGGACATAGTGTCTGCAATTCTAATTGAAGAAGATCCTAAAATATTTGAAAAGACAATAACTTTTATAGAAGCTAGCTTTTGGAAAGAAGCCATTAAAGGTGAGTTAGACTCTATAATATCAAACCACACTTAGGACTTAGTTGTTTTGTCTAAAGATAGTAAACCTATTATATGTAAATAAAAACTTAAAAGGAGAAGGAGGTTTGATGGATCTATAGAAAAATTTAAGACAAGATTGGTAGTAATAGGCTACACTTAAAAGAAAGGTATTGACTATTTTGACACTTATTCTCTTGTGACTAAAATTGCTATTATTAAAACTCTTGCTCCACTCACTGCTATTCATAACTTGGTAATACATCAAATGAATGTTTAAAACGGCCTTTTTAAATGGTGATTTTAAAGAAGAAATATATGAAACAACCTGAAGATTATGTAATTCCTGGTTAGGAGGATAAGGTACGTAAACTTAGAAATCTCTTTATGGTTTTAAACAAACTCCTAAATAGTGGTATGAAAAATTTGAACATACATTAGTAACCAATGGGTATATTGTAAACGAGTCTCATTCTTATGTGTATTATGAAGTTTTTGGATCAAATTATGTGATTATATGTTTATATGTTGATGATATGCTCATTTTTTATACCAATATAAATGTGATAAAAGAGACCAAAACTTTCTTATCTTCTCAATTTGATATGAAAGATTTAGGATAAGCTGATGTGATTTTTTGTAGTAAAATCACTCAAAATGATAATGGCTTTTCCTTGTGTCTATCACAATATACTGAGAAAATGTTGATTTTTTTTATTGTTTTGATGTAGTACATTTTGATGACTCTTTCCCGAACTTCGCAAAGCGAGGAGCCTTGTGCACTGGGGCAACCCTTTTGATGTAGTACCTATGAGAACACCTTATGATCATAGAATGCCACTTAAAAACAACAAAGGACCTAGTGTTTCACAATATGAATATGCTAAGATCATAGGTAGTGTAATGTTTCTTATGAACTATATTAGGCATAACATAGCCTATGTTGTTAGTAGATTGAGTCGTTGTACTCATAATCTAAATAATGAACATTAAATTGCACTTCATCATTTACTTAAATACCTAAAAGGTACAACAAATTGGTGTTTGCATTTTAGTAAATTTCCTACAATGTTAGAAGGATTCTGTGTTGCAAACTGGGCAACTAATAATGATAAACTAAGCTCTACTGGTGACTATGTCTTTACTATAGGTAGAGGTGCTATATCGTATAAATCAACTAAACAAGCTTATACTGCACGCTTAAGCATGAAATCAAAATTTATAGCCCTTAAATTGGCAAGACAAGAAGTATAATGGTTAAGGGACTTATTTGACAAACATGCCATTGTGGGAAAGATCTTTAGTGTCAGTCTCCCTACATTGTAATTCACAGGTAACTATTAGGATTGTCAAAAGCAATGTTTATAATGGTAAGAGAAGACATATGCACATTAGAAGTAGTGTAGTCAAACCACTCTTGAAAAATGGAGTGATTTTATTGGAATTTGTTAGATTTTAGAGGAATTTGGCGGATCCTCTCACTAAAGGACTTATAAGGAGAATTGTTTTTGAGTCATCAAAAGGGATGAGGCTAAAGCCCTTTGACTGAGACAATGTGGTGGATACCATTTTTTGGTCAAACAAAGTCATACGAGTCATTATTATGCATTACGCTTCTCATCATTATAACGTGTGTTCGTGCATAATGGCTCCATAGCCCTTTGTGTTCGTTCATTATAAATGTTATTGATGGATTCCATTTGTAGAGGTTAAGTCTAAGCGACTCTTAATGGTTTCATGGTTATGAAATGAAATCACATACTTGAGTGTGAAGGTGGGTTGCCTTCTATGAAAGATTTGGGTTATCTTTCTAGGGCACTCATGAAAAACCAAGGTGTGCATATGACCTTTAAAAGCGCCAAATTTATTTATCTAAAACAATGAACATTAAGTATATGATATGTAGTGTGAGGGTCTCGACTTGTGTTTTTTAAAGTTCAAGAGTAATTAACTTTATTGACTGAGTTGTTGCCTCATTTCAATTTGCATGAATTCAATCAAATGATATTGATGTTTAAATATTTGTCCCTTACGTTGCCCAAAATTAGTTTCTTTCTTCTTAACAAGCCATTTGTCCCTAATCAAAAAATAAAAAACTTGTATTGGTTAATGGTCTGTAAAAACACCATACGTGCATGATGCACACATCACTTGCCCTCCCGTTCGGGTGAGGCTAGCCCAAAATTCATATATCTTTTTGGCTAAAATTTCTATTATTTCTTATATTTGTGAAGAGTTTTGACCTTTTTAAAACAAATTTCATATATGCTTTAGTTTCAATTTGTGACCTATTTTTAGAAATACTTGTTAAGATATAGGTGATTATATCTTATTATTTAATTTTGGACATTATTTGATAAGTGGACCTAATTATGTTTATGTAGGACTCTTTCAAGATAAGGTGATTGAAATTAAAATCCTAACCAAGATGAGATTTAATAGATAACCTATTTTGGGGATAATGACTATCCAAGGTAGCATATTTTTTGGAGATATGACTTGATAATTACAGTTAGATTATTGGTGTGATTAAACAGTAACTCTTGTTTGACTTGGATAGAGACTGAATCTTGTAAAAGATGTGATTGTGCATCACGTGTCTAAAGGGTGTGCTGAATGAAGAATTCTACTAAGTGAAGACTTATTTTGAGATAAACTTGCTCTTGGATGTGTCTACGGTGGTGTACTATCATGGTTCTCTCTTGATGATTGTCGAAAACAAATTGTTGAAACAAAAAGAGAAGATTGGCGTATAGGTTGAGAAGTAGTTCACTTCTAATTGAGTTTTTCATGCAATCCAAGTGTTTGGTTATTGGATGGTAACGTCTCAAGTTGGCTACAATTATTGGGGATAAGAGACGATGTCGATTTTTAGTGGGTGTCGTGTGTGTTTCTTGATCAGTGGTCTTTGGGAATTTTGCAGTTGATTTTGCGTTGATAATTAATTCATCTTGTTGCTGCGTTTTCTGTTGATAGTGTGTTGTAAGTGGGCTAAATAATTGTTGATGACGAGCTGCATTCTTTCTTATTGCTGAATAACAATTGAGGGTGGTCTTGGATAATTTTGTGGCTGTCATTTTTGGTGTTGGTGTGCAGAAATTCCAGAAGTTTTCGTAACTTTATAGCTGTTGTCTTTGTTGTTGGTTTGGTGCGAAAAACTTAAGCAGTTGTCATGGCTGTTGCAGCTCTATTGGGTTAACGTTTCGATGATGAAACGTTTATTGGTTTTAAACGTTTTGTGGCTACTATGTGTAGGATGTTTTAGTGACTATATCAAAGATTCAGAGCATATTTCTTGGTTGACAACTTCCCGTTCTTTCGTTGATGAAGCAACATATTTAGAGAAGTTGCCTTTTTATCTCAAGTGTTTTCATTTATGTTAAATTTTGTTTAATCACTTGAGTTATTTATTTTGTTTCGTTATCATTAAATATTGTTTGACAAAATCCTCTGTTGAGGTTAGTATGAGATGGTCGTACTATTGGACGTGAAATATTTTCACGGGTTGTGAGGACGATGGATAGTGTCAAGGGTTGAGTGATGCCGGTTTAGTAAAACCTTGTATAAAACTACTATCATTAGTGAAACTATTAAGCTGCGTGAGTGTCCCACAGACGTAGGTAAAGTGTGTCGAACTGCGTTACGAAATTTCAGGTGTTGATTTGTTTAATTTCGTATTAATTTTTTTGTTTTCGTTGTGCTGAAAACTTAATAGTTACTAATACAGTTATTTTATATCAAGTAACCGACGAATACAATTACAAGTAATTGCAGTAAAAACGAAGATTTTTTCGAAATTATTACAACCTAATTTTTTTCAATACTAAATCCTAATTTTTTAAACTATTGAAAACGTGCTTCTAATTACTGGATTTATTTTTTCTTAGACGGGCCACTGCTTCCTTTAAAGGGTTTGACTTAGTCTATATTTTAAAATCGAGTTTCAATTCTATTTTTTTTGAAAACTCAATAATTTAAAATTAAATAATAAATTTAATTTAAAAATATTTACAAGTTCAATGTATCTTTACTCTTAAATAACTATTGCGAACAATCATATTGATTTCACCTCAATTGTGTCGAAATTCGTTTTCAAGACAATGACTCATTCATGACACATTTACTATTACTGATAAGTAAGAGGACTATAATTATTTAACAGTAAAGATACACTGAACTTGTAAACATTTTTAAATTAAATTTATTATTTGATTTTAAATTAATTGAGTTATCAAAAAACAGACCTCTTGTACAGTTATTGGACGTCCACCTTTCTTTGTTTGTACAGGGGAGAAAAGAGATTTGGTCGTATTATTGCGTCAACTTTATAAGAAGTTTAGATCTTCTGTTCAATATTATGATATCTTATTGTGTTCAATAAATTTCAGTCATTTATTTATGTGGAGTTCACATAAAGCTTACGTGGGTCCCGTAAAATAATTATGGACCCCTCTTGTACAGTTATTGAATGTCCACCTTTCTTTATTTGTACAGGGGGAGAAAAGAGATTTGGTCGTATTATTGCGTCAACTTCACAAGAAGTTTAGATCTTCTGTTCAATATTATGATATCTTATTGTGTTCAATAAATTTCAGTCATTTCACATAGAGCTTGCGTGAGTCCCGCAAAATAAATGATCAAAAAATAGATTTTAAAATATAGACCAAGTCAAACCCTTTAAAGGACCTTTTGAAGGAAACCAAATCTTTTGTCCAGTTTTACTCTGTCTTATTCTGTCTCATGAAATCTCAACCATTTATTTTGCGGGATCCACGCAGATTCTATGCGAACTCCACATAAATAAATGACTGAAATTTATTTAACACAAGACACCAAAATATTAAACAGAATATCTAAAACCAAATCTCTTTTCTCACCCGGTACAAAGTACTAACAAAGAAAGGTGGACATTCAATAACTGTACAAGAGGGGTCCATAATCCATACGAAAACGCAGCATTTTCTACAACTTTATGACCTGGTGCTGCGTCTTTCTCCCACCATCAAAGTTAAACTGATTTTGATGTAAAGCTGGTCCTTTGATAATTAAAAGCTAATGACTCGACCCAACAGGTTTAAGATTAATGTCTTAATGCTGTCCTCCAACCTCTTAGCATCATTTGTCGTGCATCCCCGTCAGCTTACGGATACTAACACTACCGTTTCTTTTCTTCAAGGCTTACTTTTCCTTAACACCAATGAGGATTGCCGCCATTACCTTCCTTCGACATCATTGCCAAGTCTTGTTCGAAAAATTAACATCTCGCTATTAAAGAATCGTCGTTTAAAATTATAAAGTAATTAAAGGTCATACCTTCAAAGCATTATACTACACCATTATGTCTCTTGGACGGCTCTTTAATATTAGTACGTTGAATTAGTGCGAATTTTAACTTTTAGGATTCCGTAAAAATTATTATTTAAATAAAACTTTTACATTTTTTAGTTTTATAATGTTATTTTTACATAACTTTTATATTTATAACAACAACAACAATATCTCAGTATACACAACACAGTCTTACTTTTAACTAATATAGATATTAATCATATTTGATAAACAGCGGATTGTATTAACTGTTAGCTGATTTTATCAGCGGTTAGCCGATGGTTGATTATATCAGCTGATTTATCCAGCGGATAATATCAACTGTTTATTAAAGATGTTTAGTAAAATTAGTTGTTGTCGTGTAAAATGACTTATAAGGGCATGATTTAACAAAAATTATAGGGGCATGAATATTATATTTCTTAATATTTCGTTGAATACTCTTATATGAAGTTAGATATTTAATTTTACAAAATTGAGTTTATAACTTTAATAATAATAATAATAATAATAATAATAATAATAATAATAATCCAATGTTAAATTCTTTATTAATATGAATAATGCAGCCACCTACATCATATTAGTATTTTTTATATAATATATATGAATTTTATTATTTAATAAATTATAAATATCTATAATTATAATATGACACAGATACGATATATATCATAAATCAAAATTTATGAAAAGAGAATATAATTCATTTTTTATATATTAATTTTTGGGTGATCATCTAAAAAGCTCATCTTATGGAGCTTTTAGAAATCAGCTTCTTGAAGTTAAATAAACTAACCGATAAACTATTCACCAAACACATCAATAACTTTTTAAGATGATCAAAAAGCTAACTTTTAGTCAGTAAGCTAAAAAACAGCTCATAAGTTGTTTGCCAAACACCTCCATTCTTTTTGAAAATTTTTATATTTACAAATCTTTAAAATATGTAAATTCTAAAATAATATAATTAAACTACCACTTGATTAGAAAGAGGATTAAAGGTAATAACTTTGTGTCAAATATTTATTGTTCAATATTACCATCTTATAATAGTTTTTAGGGTTTGGGGGATAATCATGTTCAATGGTTATTCATATAAGAGGAGCATGCTAAGAACTTAAGTTCGGTTTAAAAATTGAACCAAAAGTTACACAGGTAAAATAAGACGTATAAGATTTAAAGCATTTAATCAATATTAGTTCGTTATAAAATTGGTTAAAGATTAACCAAAATTAAAGAATTTAAAATATGATCGAATGAGAATATTTTTATCTATTGAATAATTTAAAGTTTAATTGAAAAATTTTGATTGTTAAATAAAATTAATTGATTTATTTTAATTTATAAGAAATTATTAATTAATAAAAATTGACTAATTGGTTATTAAATTAATTATTTTTTACTAAAAATTTGTCTAATGAATTCTTTTAAACAAATATACAAATTTTCTAAAAAAAATGAATAAAATACAAAATTTTATAATTATAACCTAACTAAGGCATAAAAAGGGCAACTATTGAATCATTGGTATATAACTCACGAAAGCAAATTTGTCATCATACAAAAATACACGTGGTTAAATTAGCTTTCACGTGTATAATTACGGACACTTAAAAAATCCACCGTTCAATAAGAAGCCTTAACTGTATAATTTTAATCTCGTGAAAGAAACTGCCATAACGTAAGCTTCCGACACCTGATTAAAACCGGTTTAATTGTCTAATTACGGAGAGAGTTAAAGAAATTAACTTTTAATCGTGTAACCCGGGAAAGAGGTAAAAAAGAATATGACGTTAGTCCCGTTCCAAGTAACGTCATCCCGTAACGTTCCAATCTGTATCCAGTACCTACCCAACCGCGTTCACGCAACCTGCGTGGCGAGACGTAACCAACCCCAATAGGCAAAAGAAAATCGTCCACTCTTCCCCTGGCCTGGCGTCTTGTGCAAGACCCACGTGTCCTCCTTCGGACATCGCCATCCACGTGGCGGCCATCCATTGCCCAAATCATTTTCTTGCCAGAGTTTTGAAAGTTACTAATAAAAAATATCGACAAGTAAAGTAAAACCACGATCTAATCCCATTTCAAGCCTGTAAGCAAATTGCTTGGAAAAATGGAGTTCTGACGTGGCAAAGAGAATCAGCCAGCACTGAAAAGATTAAAAGGATATTTACTTGCGTTTGAAGGTAAGAATTCAAATTTTAACCTCTCATCATTAAAATTGTATTATTTACAAAATATTAAAATTGTAAATATGTCATTTTATCGGGACAGGAAAAAAGAGAGTGAGGGGCAGGTTTGGGAATTTAATGGGATAGGGAGACATGGGTTTGGTCTGTGGGTTAGGAGTCAAAGCGAGGACAGAAAAGGAATTGTGTAATTTGCTAAGGAGAGAGGAGGCAGAGTATCAGTGGGTCCCACTCCTTAGATATCTGCTAGGCCAATGGGGAACCATTCTTTGTGGCCCCCACCCAAACTGACGGTCAAGCTGCCATTAAGCGAACGACATGTCGCCTCTACTTTTTTTTTAAAAAAAAAACCCTGGACTCTTAATTTGTTCGATACAACCGTAATGAAACGGCAAGTTAAATTTGTTCTGCTATGTCGTTTAACTGAATCTATTTTCGAAGTCATTTTGTTTGTTTATCCTAATTTACGAAATAAATTAAGTGTGAAGAGAATTGCGTTCTTGTGATCTTGTCCTCGGCTTAGGTGGGGTGGAACCTTTATAAGAGGATGGAGAGGAAGGCGTGACCCCCCGTGGAAAACGTGGCCTAAAACGGTACCGCATCTTTGTTATGTTAGTTCCGTATCTGTTCGGAGTCAATGTCGTGTATTTGACCAATTTTAGGAAATAAATTATTTAAGGGATTGATTTATCATTTTCTATATATATTCTTATTATAAAAAATAAATAATGGCAAAAACATGGTGTGTAAGCGTAACGCTGATTATTTTCCTTTTATTTTTGACATTTCCGGACAAAGATTCCTCTGCCTGTTGCTTTGAACCATACACAACTACTAGTGGACAATACACGTGGGTCCCATCACTCCCTCCTCGCTGCTCCCTTGTTCCCACACGTGACTTGACGTTATTTTCTCGCCCCCGGTTTTTCGCGTTCTCAGTTATTCTCTCTCTCGTTTCGTCAAAAAGTATTTCATAAATTAAATAGAAATTACAATTATTAAGTTTTAATATATTAATATTAATTTATAATAATTGTTATCCTAAAAAAACTGTAAATAAGATCCTGGATAAAAATACCGTGAGAGGGAATATAGGACGATATGAAAGCTCATGGTACCCTATCACAGCTGGCGCACGGAAGCGAGCAACGTTGTGGGTACTGAGAGAGACGTGCAGAAAGTACTGATAAAGTATACCCAAGCGTTAACTTGCGCGGGAGGTGGTTAACTACGCACCCTTCCTTTTATGCCTCACTAACACACCATCCAAACCTGCCCGTTAATAGCACGACAATGCCATTTCCCCCATAAAAACACAACAGCTTTCTCACCAGCGTCAAGTGCAGACGCCGTTAGGCTGTCTGGAACCCGAACAGTCACAAGTCACCACTTCACAAACGGCGAAGTTAACTCCGTCTATTGCCCTTCTCTCCGAAGCCGCCTTTATTAATTAACCTTTAACCCGCAAATACCATGCCCCTGTCGCTGTATTCTGGTCCTATAGGCGACAAGCATAGTCCACCGGCTAAAAACGAGTGACCGGTGATTGCCGGTGGTCGAAAACTGGTTAGAAATTGACCGCGGTTGAAATGATTGCAGGCAGTTTTGACCACTCTGGTTAAGTCTCCACCACAACAAGGATAGAGAGAGAGATAAGAGACAGAGGGGAGAGAGAGAGAGAGAGAGAGAGAGTACTGTCTGCCTGCAACAAGCTGCAATTTGTGGCTCCAGCGAAAGCCTGTGCTGGTCGCAGAAGCCAGAGAAAGTGATTCAGGAGAGAGAAGAGAAGCGAATTGGCGGTTATATCAAGGAGCTTTTGGTGGTGTTAATTGCAAACTTGCGGTTCTTCTTCAAGCTTCCTGTGTACGAGTAGTCGTAGAGCAAAGATAGGGATGGTTGATTAGAGAGGGATTGAAAGGCTGATTCGAGAGTTTTTGGATATAGACGAGAGATCTGAGCTGAGAAACTAGGATTTATGGATTCTTCTGAGGTTTATATCAGAGGTAACGGTGGTACTGTTAGAGGAGATAGCTTTTCGTCGGGTTACAGTGAACCTAACGACCCGAGGAGTGGTATGGAGGTGCAACGATGTCACGCTACGAACTCTCCTGGCGCTAAAGGTAAACTTTGTCTACGGTTTGTTTGTGTTTTCGGGTGGGTTAGAGATGAATTCTGGTTTAATTCGGTGTTGTTTGTTGATTCGACTGTGGTCTTATGACGGCGCGTGCGGTGCAGACGCCGAAGCAGCTCTTTATCGCGAACTGTGGCATGCTTGTGCCGGTCCTTTGGTAACCGTTCCTCGAGAAAATGAACGCGTCTTCTACTTCCCTCAAGGACATATCGAACAGGTCCGCTTTATATAATTTGTTTGATTATCATTTGTTTGGTGTCAACCTTGTTATAAGCTATTTGCACAAATTTGGCTTGCGTGCTTATTGTCGAGTTTTCGTTCTACTTATGAGCCTAAATCGTTTGTTATTAATGTGTGGATCAGGTGGAGGCGTCCACTAACCAATCAGCTGACCAGCAAATGCCGGTTTATAACCTTCCGTCAAGGATCCCGTGTCGTGTGATCAATGTTCTTCTGAAAGTGCGTGATTAGAAGCTTTGACGTTTGAATTATTGGTCTCTACTTAGGATTAATTGATTTCCAAGTTTGTTTTAGGTTTTGTGATTTCATTTTTTGCTTATCGTGTAATAATAAATTGTAGGCCGAGCCAGATACGGACGAGGTCTTTGCTCAAGTGACGTTACTCCCTGAGGCCAACGTAAGTACTCACTGCGTTATCTTTTATGGTATATGAGGCACGGTTGACCATTCGGAGCCAAATTATTCTTATTATATAGTTGTCTTATAATGTCAGCAAGATGAGAATGCAGTGGAAAAGGAACCTCCCCCACCTCCTCCACCGCAGTTTCACGTACACTCATTTTGCAAGACTCTGACCGCCTCAGATACCAGTACTCACGGTGGATTTTCGGTTCTTAAACGACACGCTGACGAGTGTTTGCCTCCGTTGGTTAGTCAAATGCACCTTGTGATAAGTATTCACTCATTTTTTTTGGTGTTTTTTTTTCAAATTAACAACTGGTTCTAAAGTGGAATTGGGGTTCTACTGCGTCGCAGGATATGTCAAGGCAACCTCCAACACAGGAATTGGTTGCCAAGGATTTGCATGGAAACGAATGGAGGTTCCGTCATATATTTCGGGGTAATGATCCTTATGTTTCGGCTTGCCTGCTTCATTGTTTGTGCGTATGTTACTAGACGAGATTCTTCATGGGTATACAGTATTTGGTACTTAATTCATATCCTGATGTTGATGCCAGGCCAACCTAGAAGGCACTTGCTTCAAAGTGGATGGAGTGTATTTGTAAGTTCTAAACGACTTGTTGCTGGTGACGCCTTTATATTTCTAAGGTTGGTGGTTCTTGCAATACTGTTTCTGCTCATCTTCTAGGTTAATTGTTACTTATACATCACTGATATTTTACTTTGGGATTCGACTTTTAGAGGTGAGAATGGAGAACTTCGAGTTGGTGTCAGAAGATTGATGAAGCAGCAGGGTAATGTACCGTCATCTGTCATATCCAGTCACAGTATGCATCTTGGTGTGCTTGCCACAGCATGGCACGCCATTTCGACAGGAACGATGTTTACAGTATACTACAAGCCTAGGTATCTTGTTAGATTTCTGTTTTAGCTTGCTGAGCTGGTTAACAATTTGAGCTAGAGTGTGGGAGTCTGTTATCAGGTCACCCCTGCGCCTAAAGATAGATCACTACTGTAGGGGGGCTTCTTGCTGATATTTTGTTAACGTGGTACTCATGTTCCTCTTTCGGTGTTTTGGCACAGGACAAGCCCGGCTGAGTTCATAGTTCCATTTGACCAGTACATGGAGTCCATGAAGATTGCTTATTCTGTAGGTATGAGATTCAAAATGAGATTTGAAGGTGAAGAAGCTCCAGAACAGAGGTACTGATTACTTCGCCTACAGAAGTTCAAAGTTGTCTAAAAATAAACTGCTCATGAAATTTATTAGTTGCATTATTTTTTTTCACCAATTATTTTTTGTTAAAGATTTACTGGCACTGTTGTCGGAATTGAAGATGCTGATCCCAAAATGTGGCAAGAGTCCAAATGGAGATGCCTCAAGGTAGTACTTAATGATTTACTGCATTACATCCATTCTGACAGCTAAAATGTCATGTTACTTCCTTTTGCATTTAGGTGAGGTGGGATGAAACATGCAGCATACCTCGTCCAGAGAGGGTGTCGCCCTGGAAAATAGAACCTGCAGTGGCTCCTCCTGCACTAAGTCCCCTTCCAATGCCCAGGCCAAAGAGACCCCGAGCAAGCATGGTGCCTTCATCATCCGACTCCTCTGTTCTAACTAGAGAAGGTAATGGTCATGCAGATTTTTTATAGGCATTTTCCTATAAGTTCCATGTGCATCAAGTAGGCTAAGTATTCTTGACTCGAGCTTTAGGTTCATCCAAGGTGACCGGGGACCCTCCACCAGTTAGTGGGTTTTCCAGGATCATGAGAGGCAACTTTGCTGAGAGTAACGAGTTTGATAAAGCTGAAAATTCTGTTATGTGGCCTCCTTTAGTTGGTGATGAAAAGGTTGATGCAGTTTCTGCATCGAAAAGGTATGGTTCAGATAACAGGATGCCTTCTGGTAGGCATGAATTAACTTACACAGATCTGCTGTCGGGCTTTGGAGCAAGCTCCAATTCCTCCCATGGATTTTGTGCACCACTTGTAGATCAAACAATAGCAACTGCTAATCCAGCAAGAAGACATGTACTAGATCAGGATGGGAAGTTTAACTTGCTTGCCAACCAATGGTCGTTAATGCCTTCAAGCTTATCACTCAAGTTGACAGAGTTTAATGAAAATTTACCAGCAAACCATGGGGATGTAAATGGTCAACCGAGGAGTAATAATAAATGCAGTGTGTTCAGTGAATACCCCTCACTTTGTGGCGGTAGAGTTGATCCATTGAATGGAAATTGGTTGATGCCTCCCCCATCATCATCTCATTTTGTTAATCAAGATCATTCAAGAGATCTAGGGAAGTCGCCAGCACTGGTGCAAGGGCATGAGAATGGAAAATCTGTGGATGGAAGTTGCAAACTCTTTGGCATTCCTCTCATCAGCAGTCCTATGACACCAGAGCCCACTGGGCCTATTAGAAACTTGTGGAACGAGCCAATGGTTCATACGCACTCCTCAAGTCACCAAAAGCGCCCAATTGAATCTGATCACAAATCAGAACAGTCCAGGGGTTTCCAAATGGTTGACAATATTGAACATGAGAAACATTTTGTTTCTGCTAATCAACGCACAAGAGATGCTCACGGAAAAGCTCAAAATGTTTCTACGAGGAGTTGTACTAAGGTACTTTCTTTTGTCAAACGCTAAGAGGTTACAGGTAGCACCCATGAATTGTAAAAACTTGTTTTCTTTTCTTGGTATTAACAGGTTCACAAGCAGGGAATAGCTCTTGGTAGATCAGTTGACCTTACAAAGTTCAACAACTATGATGAGTTGATTAAGGAATTGGACAGATTGTTTGAATTTGATGGTGAACTAATGGCGTCCACAAAGAATTGGCAGATTTTGTACACTGATGATGAGGGTGATATGATGCTTGTCGGAGATGATCCTTGGCTGTAAGGATTATTGCACTCTTTCATTTATTTACCAATTAGTTCTATTTGAGCTTTTGTTGCCATGTAAATTTACTACTTTGCATGAATGCTGGCTTCTTTTTACCTACATTACAGAGAATTTGTTGGCATGGTTCGTAAGATTTTCATCTATACTAAAGAGGAGGTTCAAAAGATGAATCCAGGGGCCTTAAATTTGAAGTGCAATGGCAACGTAGAGTCAGATGATGTGGACACAACTGAAGTGAAATATCAGCCACTGCCACCTGGATATACTCCAGAAGATAGATAGGTGGGTTTATAGGTTGGTTTATTTGGTAAGTATGCTAATTCATCTTGCGCATTCTGGTAAGAAAGCTGGAATGGCTTTTTTTTTAGTTGTCCTATGGATGATGGCTTATGTTTCTGTCTTCTCATGCCAGGAACTTGAAAGGTAGGCAGCCGGAGGTGATTTGATATAGTGCGAGTATAATACCAAATCAAGATGGCTGAGTTTGCTGGTGTCTCATAAATGGATGGCACAGATTAATAGATTCAATTTTGGAGAATCTTATTTAGTTTAGTATTGTACCGGTTCCTGTTATATACATAAATGTCTTAAGATACGTGGTAGCCCGAGGAAAGGCAAAATATGAATGATGCTATAATAGCCTTTGATTTTGCCCAAGCATCAGCCACTTTGTATATAGCTGATTTTACCCCCTTCCCAGTTTTATACGATGTCTGCCTACTGTCCACTTCTGACAGGTCTATCCTTTACTTTCCATTTTGTTGCATTCAATAAGTTGGACAATTTTCTTTTCTTCAACTTATTTGTGGTTGGATCTGTGCTCGCTCGGACTTGATCGCTGCCTTGATGGGTCAGAGAATATGATTGCGGTTCATAGTGGGTCATAGCCATTATCTGCAACAGTCCTGCCCGTGGTGGAAGAGACTGAGCCGAGGGGCTGTGACTGAGGAGAGTTGCAGAAATTGACCCACCAGTTCAGTCTCTCATGCAGGTTTTTTCGGTAATTGAAAGTGTTGTCAGTCATTTCGCATGTGGGTTGCCGGGCCATTTGAGGTTCAGCAGTTTAATGGTAGGAAAAGAACAAACTGTTCTTGCCCCACCTGTAAACGATATGGATGAAAATTTTATCTCAATGTGGAACATGCTGTTTGTAACATTTATTTTCCCCCGAGGAATTTTAGACGAGATCCCATTCCTATGAGGTATTTTGGAATGTCGACAACCCCTTTCTTTGCAATGGATGTAATATGTCGTTGACAATCTAGGACTGGTGGGGGAGTGATAGAATTATCTGATCCATAAGAATCACTCTACGCGATGATCCCGTTTGGCATTTCTGATACAGATCATGTTATCAGAAAGTATCAGGCTTGCCAAGAAAAGTAGCCCAAGAACCTTTCCTTCACGTGGTTCCCAAATTTATATGACAAGCACAACATATTTTTGTACTCTTTTGTGTGATGCTAGAGGGATTTTAATTATTTAAAGTAAGTGTGACTTTTTATGTATATTTATAATTTTACTTTTAAAATTACCCTTTAATTTTTCTCACATCTTAATTATATAAATTATATTTTAAGGCATTTTAACATATAATTAATAAGGGTATATTAGACATTTTATTAACTTTTTTAATAAGTGTGTGTTCTTCTAAAACGACACTTATTTTAAATAAGATTTAAAATAGGAGGGAGTATTTTATATCATTGAGAAACTTGTATAGTTTCTAACCAAAGCACGTTATTTTAGCACTCGAATGAAAGAAATATTAATGTGATGAATGCACGTAGTAGATACACTCAAATTTAAAGAGTAGTACTATTTTTCGCAATTGATTTTCTTGTCTTTAATAATATTTTTAATTAAGTATTTCTATAAATCAAAGTCATGCCGACATAAAGTTGATGTGAATGTCACATAAGAGATACGTCGATGTCAATGTTCGACATAAGAGTACGAAGTGGCAAAAACAGGTGTGTATATCGTGTGAATGTAATGCTGACATGTCATACATGCAATACCCAATATATTAATAATACACGTGACTCGTAGATTTTTTGTATTATTGTCCCGTTTAATAATTCTACTTAATTTATTAATTTTAAATTATTTAACATTACTCTAATTATTTATTATTTTCGTTTTGTATTATCTTAAAATAATTATAAGTGTTAACCAACAATAAGATAAAAATTATATTAAGAGGAGTGAATTTATAAATCTCTTACACACGCGCGCGGCACATATTAACTTAATTCTCTTATTTAATATTATTAAACTAAATCGTTTTGTAAGAATTTGAATCCCTTAGTCTTCTTAAAAATCCTTTAAGCTGTCACTTTCTTTGAATATTATTTCTAATTTTATAAAGAGTTAATTAAAAAAATCTCAAATTTTAGTTAGTTTTATAATTATAGCATTAAATTAATAGTGGTAATTAAATATTCAAACTTTCAATTTTTTCAATTATATCCTAACGTTAATATTTCCATTAACTTTGCTTACATGACTTGTCACATAAGATAAAAACCCTAAATACTTTTTTTTGTGAATAAAATCAACATTAGTGCAAAAAACAGACAAAGGTAAGGAAGACAAAGAAAACTAACCCAAGCCTACAGGCTTATCTCGTACACCCGAAACCTAATAGCCTTCCCCCCTCAACAATAACAGAAGCCGAACAATCTGAATTTAAAATAGAGACTAAACAAGAAGGACAATTAGTCCAGTGATGTGGGTTTGCATGTAATAAGGCTACCCTGACTAAAGCATGAGCCGCCTTATTGGCAATCCTATGCGTCCATTGAAAGGACGAGTGAAGAAAATGTTACTTGAATGATAAACAATCAAGGGTCAAAATTTCAATCTGAGACCGATTTGGCGAAGGATCTAATATTGATTGAACAGCTGCCAAACAATCCGACTCCACAATGACCTTGGCAAGCTGTTGGTCTTTTAGCCAAGAAAGAGCTTCCCTTAT
>JAOSBP010000006.1:29230224-29250008 GCA_027563825.1 Erythroxylum mucronatum | reverse complement strand
TTTAACTTATCTGGGTATCGTTACATTTTCTAGTTAACTTTTAAATCCTCTCCCCCTTCGGCCATGGTTCTGTTGTTGGGTAACTTTTGTAACATTTTTCTTTCTTTTACTTGTCCGAATGTCGTAGGTTTTATAGTCTGCCAATTTTTCGTTACATTTGCACATGTTAGTGCTGTTGGGTCGTGGTTTTGTTGGATTGGTTAACGAAATTCTTGTGTTGAATAACTCCAAAATGGGACATGTACTTGTTATCTATAAAGAGAAAATACTTGCACATGTTATTAGGAGTCTTGTAGATGCCTTGCATCACAAGCCTGTGTTTTATGTTGAAATTGACGAAAGATGTTCTCGAAGTGTTTGGTACTGTTTACCCTGAGATTGGATGGCTCTTCTGAATTTCTTATGTCAATCCATTATCTAACACAGCAAGATACAGTGTCTGAGGATTTATGCTTTCTGTTTTTGCAAAATGTACTAGCTGGAAGTTTTTGCACAACCAGAGTTCTCTGAGTGTGATTTATTTACATGGGTCATGGTGTAAATTTGTTGCTTCTTCTTATTATATATGAGGTTGATGAATGATGTGAGTCAATCTTTTAAATTTGAGTTGGATTTGTCAAAACTCTAGCCATTCGTTCTGCAACTGACATCAGTATTTGTCTTTCAATGCATTGTTCACAATTTTTCTTCTCTTATGGTGGTCACTAATTATTTAGCTTTCCTAGCACAAGTCTCAGTATTTCTCCCTTTCAATTCTTGTCATGATTTCAGCCTCTATGCTGTTGCATTTTTGCAGTCTATTTTTGCGGATAAGATGGCTCAACTTCTTGTTCACTCAACTAATGTCCCTGCTTTAGCTACTCGTACAAGACATGGACAATGGCAAGAATCTGAAACCTTAAAACAGACCCCTGTCCAAATGATCTACAGTTTACAAACATCAAGATTGAGATTGGGAGCTTTCTCTGGGTTGCGAAGTTCAAATTGCATAGATACAATATTAAGACCTGAACAAAGTTTCTTTTCCAAGGTTGCTTTTACCATCTCTCCCAGGCAAATTAAAGCTAAAAGATTTGCTCCTAGGGCCATGTTTGAACGCTTCACTGAAAAAGCAATCAAAGTAATCATGCTTGCCCAAGAGGAAGCGAGAAGACTTGGTCACAATTTCGTTGGCACAGAGCAAATCCTATTAGGTCTCATTGGTGAAGGAACTGGCATTGCTGCTAAGGTTCTCAAGTCCATGGGAATCAATCTTAAAGATGCACGTGTAGAAGTGGAGAAGATTATTGGGAGGGGTAGTGGATTTGTTGCTGTGGAAATTCCATTCACTCCACGGGCAAAACGTGTTCTGGAACTATCATTGGAGGAAGCCCGCCAACTTGGTAAATTGTTTGGTCTTTCCTTTACTACTTTTTCTGATTTCTTATCCTGGAACTATTATTGTAGATTTCTTAGAGTAATTAAGCAGTTTGGTTGTCTTGCACTCGCCTCTCAAGAGCTTAGTAAAAAAAATTGTTTATACTTAGAATTAGATGAATCTCCTATTCCCCTGTGCTTCATAAAAAGCAAAAGTTGAGAGTTTTATTGGTGTTTGATTCTAGGTAGTGACAATTCTTGGCCCTTACCAATTTCCCTCTTATCATTTCTTGACATGGCACTTGTAATAGCAAATGTTTACTAGAATGTTTAGAAGAATGTGGCTTCAGTTGTTTGTCTCGGGAATTTCAGTGCTGGGTTCTACAATGCATCAAATCCTCATTCTGTCTATTTATGTCCTTCCCATAACCTGGAATTATATTTCCTTGAATGTTAGGTCATAACTATATAGGATCTGAACACTTGCTTCTGGGGCTCCTTCGCGAAGGTGAAGGTGTGGCAGCACGTGTTCTAGAGAATTTAGGTGCTGACCCCAGTAACATTCGCACACAGGCAAGCAATGCATCTCTTGAGTTTTATGTTGTGTTTTTTATTTACTTTTGGGCTTTCTTTTGCTATATCATAACTAACCAAAATAAACATTTTATTGTTGTGAGAAGGTTATCCGAATGGTGGGTGAAAGCACAGAAAATATCCCTGCTACTGTTGGAATCAGAGATAATACTAAGATGCCCACACTTGAAGAGTATGGAACCAATCTGACTAAATTGGCAGAGGAGGTATTACTGTCTATGCAGTTTTGTCTTTCCAATTGCAGTTTATGTTCTAGTTCTATGTTTGTTTATTACTGTTGTTGAGCTGTTTTCTGTTCCTTTTAGGGTAAACTTGATCCTGTTGTTGGAAGGCAGCCTCAAATAGAACGTGTCATTCAAATCTTGGGTCGTCGTACTAAAAATAATCCATGCCTTATTGGAGAACCAGGTGTTGGGAAAACAGCAATCGCAGAAGGGCTTGCTCAACGCATTGCAAGTGGTGATGTTCCTGAAACAATTGAACGAAAGAAGGTAACTGCTAGTTCATTTAAGTGATATGGTTTTGGCATATTGCTCCCTAGTGCTCTTATATTTACCTACTTCCAGCCTTCATGCTTGCATTGGAGCTCTAAACTCTGTACTATCTTAATTTTGGGAAACATAACTGAATAATGCTGTACTGTTTGTGGATTTTGAACATTCTTCCTCTATGTCACTACTTAACTTTACTTTTTGTATTGTTAATTAGTTGTCAGTATATTTGGTAATTAAGATAGATAAAGAACTACCTATGCAATTCTTCTGAAATTTTATTACTGACATCCCTGTCCCAGGTCTGCTCAAAAGTGGTACTTGTAACTGCCTTTGTATGTGGTTACTAGGAGAAACTTGTTTATAAAATGTGTGTTCCTTTTTTTCTTTGTCCAATAGGTTATTACCCTGGATATGGGCCTTCTTGTTGCTGGGACTAAATATCGTGGAGAGTTTGAGGAAAGATTGAAGAAGTTAATGGAGGAAATTAAACAAAGTGATGAAATCATTCTCTTTATTGATGAAGTGCATACCTTGATTGGAGCAGGAGCAGCAGAAGGTGCAATTGATGCTGCTAATATCTTGAAACCAGCTCTTGCCAGAGGTGAATTGCAGGTAAAGTGTTAAATCACTTGCATATAGTGGTTGATCTCCAAAAAACTTCTAGTTGGCTCTTTGAGTCTACTATTCATCCTGTGGGTCTATCAGAAACAATCTCTTTATTAGTTAGGGATATGACTGTGTATTTCTTGACCTCCCTAGACCCTACATCTTAGTGGGATTACTACTGGGACATTGTTTCTGTTGTTGTTGTTGTCTACTATAGGCGAATTGTATACTTTTTGCATATTAACTTTGTGCTTTATTTCCTTGCAAGCATTTTTTTGCTGTATAGATACAGTTCAAGGTTTCACTTGCACAAGGAATGACATACTAGTTTCTGAGTTACGTATGTGGTCAAGCCAAGATGTTACCTTTTGACTCCCTATGTCTGAACTTTTTGCTGACTTGATATACTTCTCAAATTCTGTAGTGTATTGGAGCTACAACACTGGATGAGTATAGGAAACATATTGAAAAGGATCCAGCTCTAGAAAGACGTTTTCAGCCAGTGAAAGTACCCGAACCATCTGTAGATGAAACAATCCAGATTTTGAAGGGTTTACGTGAGCGATATGAGATTCATCACAAGCTTCGATACACGGATGAATCCCTGGTAGCTGCGGCACAGTTGTCATACCAGTACATCAGGTCTGTGATCCATATATTGTTTCTTTGTATTTCACTTTTTAGTCACTGCACTTCAATAAATGTGAAATGAGATTTTTGCTTTCCATGCATCTGCATTAGCAGATGTTGCTGAGTGAAGTTGTGGACAATAATCTTCTTTATTATTATCTGAAAGAAGGATCATTTTCTAAATAGTAAGCTGATTGGACTGTCTGCATTGATAATTTAACCGTGGAGAGTGCATTCTGTGAGCACAAATGGGCATAGCTCTAAAGTGTCAATTTGAGTTGAAGTCTCTACTCGTGGTATTTGATGGTTTATTGGATTCTGATAGCTTTGATAGTGTGAGCATGTCAAATAAAGTTGGATCCCTCCTATCTTTCTCTTGTTATTTTCCTAAAAGATAACTAATTACATGGGAGTTCATTTTCTGCAAATCCTGCTTGGAGTGTGCTGTTGTATTTTACTCTATGAAGATTCTTTGGATGCTAACTATGTGCTTTTAGTTCTCATTTTTCCTTGGTTGGTCATATACTTTCCTTGAATCAAGTTGCCTTAGTTTTTTAAGTTAAAAAAGTCCCATGGGTTATCATTGACTCTTGAAGAGTTGTGCGTTGAAAGAATATATTGTCATAGACCTTGAGAGGTGCCTAATAGAATAATTTCTTTTTCCCGTTATAAAATTACCTTGTCTAATGAATATTTCTATTCTTGATTCAGTGATCGTTTTCTGCCTGACAAGGCGATTGACTTGATCGATGAAGCTGGTTCTCGTGTTCGCCTTCGACATGCACAGGTGTGTTTTGTTTATACACTTGCAGTTAGGATGGTAAAATGTTGGTTGTTTATCTACTTCAATTTCGATGTGGTAGGTTCCTGAGGAAGCTAGGGAGCTGGAGAAAGAGGTTAGGCAGATCACAAAGGAGAAGGACGAAGCTGTTCGTAGCCAAGATTTTGAAAAGGTAAGACAGATATTGCCACTTCTTTATGCTTTCAATATCTATTTGGGCCTTCTATAGTTTTTGAAATTTACATTAAAAGGGAGTGAAAAGCTAAGATTTTTTTGAGAATTTACTTTAGTTTTAAGACAATGAGGACTCATTTATTGGGATTATCACGAGTTATTCATTTGTTGTTTACTCTTGTATATTTCTTCCTTATCTTGGTTTATAATCCATTTAATTGGGATACGATGATTAAAATCTTAAACAGGCTGGAGAATTAAGAGACCGTGAGATGGATCTTAGAGCTCAAATAGCAGCTATCACAGAGAAAGGCAAGGAAATGAGCAAAGCAGAGTCTGAGGCAGGGGATGAAGGTCCTGTTGTCAATGAATCAGACATTCAACATATTGTGTCATCATGGACTGGCATTCCTGTTGAGAAAGTATCAACTGATGAATCTGATCGCCTTCTTAAGATGGAAGAGACACTTCACATGCGAGTCATTGGGCAGGATGAGGCTGTGAAGGCAATTAGTCGAGCTATTCGTAGGGCTCGAGTTGGGCTGAAGAATCCCAATCGGCCAATTGCTAGTTTCATCTTTTCTGGTCCAACTGGTGTGGGTAAATCAGAATTGGCTAAAGCACTTGCTGCCTACTACTTTGGCTCTGAAGAAGCCATGATCAGGCTTGATATGAGCGAGTTCATGGAAAGGCACACAGTCTCCAAGCTTATTGGTTCACCTCCTGGCTACGTTGGATACACTGAAGGGGGTCAATTGACCGAGGCTGTTCGCCGTCGTCCTTACACTGTGGTACTATTTGATGAGATTGAGAAGGCACATCCTGATGTGTTCAACATGATGCTTCAAATTCTTGAAGATGGAAGGTTGACTGACAGCAAGGGTAGGACTGTGGACTTCAAGAATACTCTTCTTATTATGACTTCAAATGTCGGAAGTAGCGTTATTGAAAAGGGAGGACGTCGGATAGGTTTTGACCTCGAATATGATGAGAAGGATAGCAGTTACAATCGGATCAAGAGCTTAGTGACTGAGGAATTAAAACAGTATTTCAGACCAGAATTCTTAAATAGACTAGACGAGATGATTGTGTTCCGTCAGCTCACCAAGTTAGAGGTAAAGGAGATAGCTGATATAATGTTGAAGGAGGTGCTTGAGAGGCTAAAGGGTAAAGATATAGAGCTGCAAGTAACAGAGAAATTTAGAGAGAGGGTGGTTGAGGAAGGTTATAATCCTAGCTATGGTGCTAGGCCTTTGAGGAGGGCTATTATGAGACTACTGGAGGACAGCATGGCAGAGAAAATGCTTGCAGGGGAAATAAAAGATGGTGATTCAGTTATTGTGGACGTGGATTCTGATAATGATGTCATTGTCCTCAATGGTAGTACCGGTGCTCCGGAGAGTTTACCAGATGCATTATCAATTGTGTAGACCAGATTCCATTACTAAGAATAACTTCTCATATGTTGTTTGTACCTTCAATTTAATTTTAGATGGGGCTATAGAGTCGGTTTCTTTTCGCTTGAAAGGACAACTTTGCAGTAAAATTGTTTTGCTGCTGGCTCCAAGCAACATAAGTTGCAGGTGGTAGGATCCTCTTTGGGTTAGCTTTTCAGGGTAAGCTGGTTTGGTATGTGTAAGAATGGAAATAAAGATTTTTGCCTACTTTGGTCATTCTTCAATTGGAGAGACGTACATTGTCACAGGAGGGACATCTGCATACTAAATTTATAAACTTCTTTACGATTTTACTTCTCTTAGGTTCGATGTATGCGATTATGCTTTGGTTTATGTCCGTGAATATAGTTCCTTCATCTGATACTTAACCATTGTATGAGTGTGTAGGCCATTGTGTAGGGCAGTGGCCAAGTATGACCTTCCTATCTCGAGACGATTAAGTATATGCAGAAGTGTGGCAACTGACTTTCTGAGCACTGGATGATCAGACAAATCTTGTTCCAAGTCATATTTTGCTTGACATCTATCACTGATGTAAAAACAAGTATGTAATGTCCCGTGCATGTTCCCTGAATGATCTGGATTTGACCTTCGAACTATGACTTTAGACGCCATCAAGCTCAACTCATTGTCGACGTTTTGGTGCTAAGTGCAAAATGGACGGTTCAAACATCACAGCTCTTCGGTATCTGAGTGGGTTTGCCTCTGAGCGGCGCTGACGCTCCCACCCCGGGTCATCTTTAGTGCTTCCAAAGCCTTTTGTATTTCCATTGTCATGGCACTGTCTACACTTCCTGATGAGAGCTTCTTGTGGGATTTCTGCAGATGAAGCTTAAGTGAGCTGCTGCTCAGGCCAGCATTATTTCCACAGATGGGACAGACTTTCATCATCGGCTTCCGTTGTTGCCACTCCATGGATACCTTCCCGTGCAACTTTCGGTCAAGATCCAGTAATGCTTTAGCAAAGCCATCATTAGGCTGAGCTCGGCGATGAACTCTTCTCAGGGTGTTCCATGCCTGTAATAAAGTGAAATTCCTGCATCAACAACAAGTGCTCAGTGGGCAGACCAATGGTATAGTAGGCATCAACTGTATTCTAGGTTTCATGTTTTAAAGAACATTGGCACCTGTGCCATAAAGAGTGGTCATTTTCTCTAGCCAAGTAAACTGTTTCATTCACTTACTTCCTGAGCATCAGATAAGCAATCACCAACGTCGCACTTCTACTTTTGCCTTCGAAGCAATGAACAAGTACCCTCCCGCCTTTTGACTCAACATGATCAATGAAATCAGAAGCTTCTTCAAAGATGCTGCTAATATTAGAATCTTCGTTGTCATATATCTGTCAAAACGAAGCAGATACTATTATTGATACAAAATATGAACCAGCTTTGCTAAGACAAAAATGCTCAGGAGCTTGAGATAAGTATTACCACAGCACTAGTAATGATTCTTCTATAAGATTTTGCTTAAAAACCCAGAAACAAATTCAAAAAAGCAAAAACTTGCTAAAAATCAGGGTAAATTGAAATACATGCAGCTGAATTTTGAATTATTTGTCTTGTGCTCCTGACATTAAAGAGGGATTTGGAAAACCACAACACGTAAGATATAGTCAAATGTGTCTTACAAGATTATTTCAGTTCTCAATCTGCAAATGAAAAAATATACTTCCTAGACGGTTGGAAACTATAAGAATGAAGAGAGGAAATAAAAGCACTTACTGAGTAATTTTTGTATTCAAATAAATCAGGGTACTGAGTATCTGACTGTCCGATTTCATTGGCACATAAGCATAATATATGAGTAATACCCAGATGTTGTAAAGTGTAAACAGATCTGGCAGCCAGGGCTCCCCCAATGAACAAGCTATTTGTGATTGACGTTGGTCTCTCTGTATTTCCAGCCTCAGAAATCAATGATATCCTTTCAAGTATGTGCTCAAGTCTGACCTGCAAGTTACAATGAAATGGTAAATTCAAAACGGATTTAACATACATAAGGAGTATCTTTTTTTGACTGAAGTAAGTACAAAGAGTTGTATTTCATCGGCATGTTATCCAGGTCCCAATGGATGCTTTACCTTCAACTCATAAGCATCAACAACACAGGTATTATCACTGCCTTCAAAAAATCCCGTATTGAAATTGTTCTCTTGACAGAGTTTGACGACATCATTCCTTAGCATTTCATTCCATTGTTCCAATTCCTTGTTTGATTCTGAATCAATCTGTGCAAAATTAAGAGAAAAAACACATCAATAAGACATCAAGACAGTAAAATATTTATCAGGTTAAAAAATTAAGCTGTTGAACATGACGTTTATTATTCCTAAAGGCCACCACAGGCATGCTGTTAATTGATGGTTCTGGCAAAAATGTAGATTTCAGTCTCATGAACAAACTTTGCATGAAAAAATGCCAGAAAGGGTAGAACTGCCTCTGAATTTATCATCACAACACATATTTCATATTAGTTATTAACCAAATTCCGAATAGTCAGACTACTAAATTCCATGTGCCATGACCCATCTCCTTTAACATATCAAGTGTAAGATAAAAAGATGAAACATCTTTAATATACCAACCTTGGCAAATTTATGGATGTCACGAAGCTTTGTTGTCAATCGGAGGCTACGAATAGGCTCCCCACTCCCCTTGGAGGACTTCCCATGCCAGTTTTCCCTTGACATGGGAGAACTGAATTCTGAGTTATCTTTATGCCCTGAGGGTGATGGCCTTGGAGCTGTTCGATGCAACTCTGAGTCACTTAAATCCAAATTATTTTCATTAAGGAACCGGTCTTTACTCTGTGGAGAAGGACAACTAACAACCCCATGCAGAGGTGAGTCGGGAACCATAAGATCATCTTTGTCAAAATCACCAGATGCTGATTTGTTTGTGATATTCAAAAATGCTCGTAATAAGACATCCAGTTTTTGGTGAAGTGTGAGAAGGAATATATGGAAACCTTGGAGATCCCTGAGAGCAGCGCGAAACCCATTACGAAATTCCTGAACAACTGCAATCATTTCTACTGACCAGGTACTAGTTGTGTCACTGTTTTCTACTTGAGGGGCTCCTAATTTTCCTCCTGTTATTTCATATAATAACTTAGACGAGTAATCAGGGCAGTTAAAAAGCAACTCAACCAATTTAGGATAGTTTGCCTGGTCATTTGCACGTTTTCCAGCGGGAGGCCGGCGAGGAACACAAGAGTCAATGGCCACAATATGAGAATTATGTGTATAAGATGACAGTGATTCATCTGATAATGAGCTTATGCTTTTCTCACTTAGTGGGGATTCTGTGATGTCAGAAAGATCAGACCTTTGGGATACCAATCCAGGGTTATGACAGTTCAACCTGCTATCCACTGAGGCAGCCCTTCTATCCTTTTGGAGAGCTCTAATTACCCTTGGTCTGTATCGCTTAATTGCAGAACTGAAAGCATCTTCCAGCGCATTGACATTAGTTGAGATCACCTTTTCAGCCAACAGTAAATTTGCTGGATTTCCACGCCATCTGAGTTCACGGCAAGCAAATCTATCTTCATTTCTGATGACAAGATCCAGCACCAAGACCCTGCCAAGTGCTGCTGCAATTCTTTCTGCAGTTTCATGTGACTCAAATGTGATTGGATTTTCCAATAAAGGGGAACCATGAACATAACTGCAAGAACAGAGTAAATGGAACTTCAAACACTTGAACAAATAGAACAAACAATACAAGTAGCTCATGAAATGTGTTAAGAAAACTTAATTAAGAAATTGAAGCAAGAAATCTGTATGAATACCAATTAATTTTTCCATCATTCAAACTTTAAGTTTTAACATTACACACTCCGGCATAATGACTAAAAGAGCATTTAACCTGACCTCCGTCAACACCCCTCACCCAGAAGAGAGGAAAAGGGAAACAGAGACATGCACACATTCTCAACAAAAAAGGTAATCATAAGAGACTTTTTTCTTTCATAAGGGTGCAAATGAAAGGTGCAGGCACTCTGTAACTCCAAATTCTAAGGCTCATTTCCAATTTTACCTCATCAAGAAAAGGCATCGACTAAGTTCAAGAGCTTCCAACAGTTCTGAACATGTCACTTCACCAACTTCATCTCCTTCAGAGACAGCGGCATCACGAGCTTTCTCTGCAGCTTCTTTGATCTGAAGCCACTCCGTGCTGCTATTATGAATGACCCTAGCCTGCAATCCACAAACAAATCACGAAAGATCGAACTTCCAAAAGATAAGTATTTTGGACACACTACTACTGAAATTAACATTGTAACCTGTGGACTTTGCACACCCAACCACTTTGCAAATTCATAGCCAAGACGTTCTGATTGTGTAGCCATCCTTGAAGATGAAAACTTTATGACAGCTACTGCTTCCTTAGGATTAGCATCATCACTTCCAGGTTGGTGGAACAAGGCAAAGAAGACAACCCCCCCAGAATTTACAGTCACCTACACTTAACTGAAGAGAACTTGAGGCAGTAGAACAGATTACAAATAATTGAAATTTAGCACTTCATTCTATAGTGTTGTACCTCAATAACCACTTCATAGGGATAGAAAACGTGGCACAATTAACAGTTTGATATTTTCAGATCATATACCTCAAGGGCTTTGTTCATGTCATCCTCAGACTGATCAGTGCTGCTACTATGTTCGGTGTGGTGGAGAGAAAAAAGCATGTCCCAGGAAAAAGAGTTCGACTCAATGTCCAGAGTAGCAGCTTTACCAAGCCTTTCCCACAAATTGATCTCTGGAGCTTGCTCCGGATGTGGATCACTTTTTGAATCAGTAACTAATTCTTCATCACTACAAGGAAATAATGGTAGGTAGAGAAATGTAAACAGCTGAGCAGCTCAAGCACCTTAAATAGAGCACATCATAAGAACCTGTTACCATACAATTCTCCAACACTATCCTTTGTTTATTTCCAGGACAAGGTTTGCACACCAATTGTTCTAGCCCCACCAAACAGACACATACTTAGAAATGAAGTGATAACATTTCGCCTGTGCATGGTCATGTACTACTATTTCTGACAACAGTCAGACCATCTAAGTATCCATGCAGAAACATAAATGGGAACATGTGTCAAACTTGTACCAGAGTAAAACTTGCAGCCTTCAAGAATTTCCAGTTTTTTATTTGTATTCTCTCTGAAAACCCATATCTTAACTCCCAACACTTGGCATCTCTAATTCCAGAATTTGCAGGAATACCAAGCATGGCATATATCCAAAAACTGAACCCCTGTTGTCTTAAACAGATGAACGTGCAGGCATTTTCATAGAAGCAACAGCATTATAGATAATCAACATTTAATAACTAGTCATTTTTATGAAGATGTTCTGATAAAATGGAAGTTGGTCAGAGAACCTGGAGGGCATATCGTCAGGCCTCAGAGGGCGGTGGGGGAATCCAGATGATCGGTATCTCCCACTTCTTTTACGTACCAACTCCACCCATTGGGTGAATCTATATGCTGGACCCGATGTAATGTCCCCCAACATATACAATAACTGCAACTTCAATATTCCCAAGATCAAGATCATGTGCACATTACACGCATAATCAATGTTTAATTGTCAGTGGATTCCAATATACAAACTTCATGCATAATCAATCTCTAAATTGCCAGATTCCACAACACTCTCTCTGACACTAGTACCTGGAGATTTAACGGAAAAGAAGAAAACTTTACCCGAGAAGTGACTGTAAGTGGCAAAGGGATGTCAGGTTCGTCAGATCCCAGGTCCAGTTCTCTCTCTTCTTCTTTCTCCTGCAATTCCCACATACGAATTCATTCATAAACAACAATAGAAGATGGATCTTTACAACGAGAGTGCGCACCAAATCTGACGGCTTACAAAACCCTAACACAACCTTTATGGGGGATTTTCCATCAGAAATTGGCATGCCAACGACAGAGAAATAGGGGTAATTATGAGATGGGATTGTTCAAGTGGGGAAGCATAAAAAAGGCTGTAAAGATGATTATTGTATTGCGAATTTACCTGGACCTGGAGACTACCAGTACTACTGTTGATGATTGTTAAAAGAGGGTCATCCTTTTGCTCTTTGGCCATGTTCTTTTTTTGGTTTTTTTTCTGTTGTTTCCTTTATAAAGATATGGTTTTTCAAGATTAGAAGAAGCGTAGTGATACTGGATACAAGTCAAAAATTGGAGAAAGAAAATGGGACAGTTGCTTTATTTGGAGAGTGTGTCCGCTTTTCCAGGTAGTGGTTCATGGCGGTTGATTAGCTAAATGGAAAAGTTTCAAAGAGAGACCCACAAACGTAAGAGTAAGAGCCAGATGGAGTGTATTACTAACAAAGTATACTACATTCAAAATCATTTTTTGAGACCAAAAGTGAGGAGAAGTGTAAGCTTGATTAGCTTTGCTGAAATGATGACTCACACTCTCTTCTGCCAGGTTGTCACTCTTCTGCCAGGTTGTCAGTCATGCTCAGCGATGGAGTAGGCCATAGGACACTGGAGACACTTTTGCTGCTCCAATCAGCAACTGTGTAAATCACCTTCAAAAAGTTGATATTTTAGTTTGGATTGTGCATGAAATCAACAATCAACTTAATATTGGGTTCGATCCCACCTAAAACAACATTCAGTTTGAATCAAGATCCCACCTAAAACAACAATCAGATTGAATCAAGATAATTGATGGGCTAACATTGCTGATTGTTATATAGGGTTATGAACTGGTTTGTCCTGGAGCCATTCTGATTGCTAAAAGGATGTTAAAAGATTGATATAGTTTTGGACAAAGAATATAAAACTTACCAACAATCCTTCAAATTTTGTGTTAAAAGTCCGTTTACTCATTACTCATTTCATCGCTTTTTTTTCAGTAATGAGTAAATTCTTTCTGTCATAAATCTCATTTCGCACTTAAAATGATTAGCCCCTTCTGAAAGTCATGCAACTCCCTTTTTTTTGTTAATATCTACCTTCCTTTTGAGTTTCTTGATGATATGTTCCCCATTCAGGAAGAAACAGTGTCACTTAAAAAGTACTAGAATTGGTAACAAATGACAGAAAATTATGAGCATCCTCTCCAACCATTTCATTCTGGCAAGTCCATTAAAAATCTGAAGACCTTTCTCTTCGCATTTGTATTCTTCGAGAAACGTAAATTGATGATAGACCTTTCCCTTGATCTAAAATGTATGGACACTGTATTCCACACTGAGGTGCAGAAAAGCAGAAGGGCTATGATCCATTGTTGGTGGCAACAAGAAAGCACTGATTTTCTCACAACATACCTTATGAAGTTTCTAACATTACATTTGACCGCAATGACCTTCAAGAAAATGGTTCCTTTCCCTTTCAACAAGCAAAGAATGTTTTAGAACTATAGACAATCCAATATGTATACACAATTTGAGGGCCACATATCTGCATACACTAAAACATTTCTGGTAGATGTTTGCCTTCCAGGAAAGATTTGAACAGCATCAGTGATCTCTCAGGCTGCGAGAACGGAGCTTCATGAGAAGCACCTCTGATGGTAGCAAATGACAGGATATTGCCATAAACTTGAGTCCACCCACCAACCTGAATAAGAGCAGTAAATCAGTTTCTGATATAAATCCTCCATTCATGGACCCTTTACAAGAATTTACCTGTTTTCCGTTGAACCAGGTTCTGTAAGGTACACTTGTATTCAATCCCAACTCCTTAGCCAGTTTATGTACAAGTGTTCGGCTACCAGTCAATGGGACGACGGAATCTTGATCTCCGCTGTATGGTTCATCATGTTATGAATTGCAACACCTCAGTAATCTTATTGAACTATACAAGTTTGTTTTCTGAATTTACCTATAAACCAATACAGGAATCCCAGCCTTAATAAGTGATCCAACAATAGAGATTGTTGGTATCTCAAGGTTGAGCACCTCATAGTCCAGAATGCTGTGATCAAGAAAGTAAACAGAAATTTTAACATAGCACTAAATCAATTGGTTATGCTGATAAAATTTGGTGTTCATTTCCTCATCTCTGTTGTTAGAAAAGAGAATTACTAGCTGCAAACTTCCCATCTGCGAACTCCAACTAGTCTAGCACCTAGAGCCTTTTGAACATCCTTCCTGTTCAAATAATTGACAATTTCATCTTCCACACACACATCTATCTTGCTGGAATGTTGCCGCTGATATAAGATCAATAAGAAAATGTAATCAGGCTCACCTAACAAGAATGTGAACCACAAAGGTGAAGGGGAATTTCTTGCAGGGAACACTTGCCTGTGGACTTAAGATCTTTGATTGAGACAGCACTGATGAAATACAAACATCGAGGGTAACATCGTACTTGTCGATAAACCGACTCGTTTCTTTGTTAACTTGGCTCATAACACGTGAACAAATAGGTGAAAGAGAATCTCTGTAATATTCACTCACATATCTCGAGTAGTTACAAGCCGAAGTGAACAATCTGTATGTTGAATCTGATATTAATCCATGAGACCAGAAATATTCCGCTCTTGAATTGAAGTCTGTGGCAAATTCTAAAACAGGATTGCCCAGCTGAAAGAAGAGAAGTATACATTAGTCAAATGTTCTTGCAGACTTGCATAGAAAATCAAACGCAGGCATTTTCCAACTTTAATGTGCTTAGTCATTAATATTTTTCAATTTGTTTCAACTCAGAACAAGTTTCCAGATCCAAGTTCCGTATAATTCAAGTTAATGAAGTAGTTCTTACTGCAATTCCTTTCAAATTGAATATCTTCTCCTTTTGATTCGTGTCCATCATAAGTTTTGCAAGTTGAGGAATGTAGTGACCTGGGATATACAGGACAAAATAAAGCTATAACTATGATTTTCCTTTATATGAAAGGAATTCATTTAGGACAACTTCTTCTACCTGCATAACTTTCTCCTGTTATGAATAAATCCCTGTCCTTATACTGAGGGAATTTGTCGAACCAGCCTTTGAAGAATGCCAGGTTGTCCCTGGCTTAAGAAAAGAAAACCAAGAACAGCTTTAGAAGACATAGAATTCAAAAGGCCAAAGTTCCCATTTCTGAAGGCAGATAAACGGTAGATTAAGAAGACTTTAGAACATAAACTCAATGATTTAGCCACTCAATTGGGATAACAAGCTTCTATTCTGAAAGCAACCCATCTAAGTAAAAATTACTGTGGATATGATATATCTGAGGTTAAGGTCACCATAATACTGCAGCATGAAACAATGCTTCGTTTCCAGCAATGGAAATTATTGTGGATATACAGGTTCCCCACATACTTTACTTTTCCTGTCGAGATAATAATGAGTTGGAGGGGACAAAAGTAGTGTTTTATCTTTAGCCTTTTCAAGTCAATGCAGATCAATTAGTACTCAGCAAACAGTAACTTCATAAAGGAGCAAACCTTTTCTTTTTTTTCTTTTATATTTTACCCACTCAAGGACACTGTTTCTCAGGAACTTGATAGAGCTGGTTGATATTACCAATATGATCAATCATGTCATTGAAGAAGAAGAATGAAGATCTGAATTTGATTGATTATACCTGTTGCCTCATCATCTACAGCCACATAGGAGGAGCTATCAACAGCATATGAAAATCCTACACCAACTGGTGTCTCCAAATATAGCACATTTGCTTCTGCATTATTGATCAACGTGAAAATGCCATTAGAGGGCAAAATTTACAACCGCATTAACAAGGTAAGTAAACCATGCTTTGTACCTCTGTTCCAACTATACTCATTTCTAACCAAAGCCTTTTCTTTCGGTCTGAAAGGTCCGTTTTCAGAGAAAGCCCCTACTCCCAGAGAAGAACAGCCAGGCCCTGCAAATCAATATATAAGCGTTAAAATGATCATTAAATGGTTTAGCCTTTTAGGTTCTACCCTACCAGTTTTGACATAATTTTTGAATCAATTTAAAAGCCTTGAATGTGATAAAGTTTGAAGCTTTTCATACCTCCATTCAACCAGAGAACCAAAGGCTTCGAGGCTGGATCTTGTTGTGCTTCAACGAAGTAATAGAAAAGAGCTCTATGCTTCTTATCATCCACTGTAACGTAGCCTGAGAAATGTTGAAAAGTCACACGGGGTTGCCCAGGAAGCCTTCCAATTTTGCCAGAATGGTACGTGGAACACTCTACCACCATTGAAACACACACCATTAACAAAGCCATTGATATGGCCTTCCATGTTTGAGAGAAGTGCATTGATTAGAGATCCAAGAAATGGCACTTGGAGTTGGAGACAAAAGACCTGTTTCAACTGCTGCTGCCTAGTGGATGACTTGGGCCACTAAATAAATGACCCCTATAGTATAGCTAGGCTTGGTTTTTTATTATGATTACAGTGGTTTACTTTTCTCTTGCAGGCCTGAAATGGTGTTGAAAGAGATACATGAGAGACACAAGGACATGAGAGTGGCTTGGTGTTAATGAGCTGACTCAGCTCATATGGATGACATATTGCAAAAGGAAAAAAGAGAAACTTGGAGTTGGGATCAACCAAAGGCTAAGCAGGCTGCCTACATTTTCCCTCAGAAGAACAGCTATCACACTTTGTCTTCTTTGGTTTCTTCCCTAGTGTCTGTCAAGTAGGCTCCCCACATTTTGCATATACTTTGTACAATCCTGAATAGGAGAAGCAAGCCATGTTCTTTGGAAAAGTCACCTTTACAAGGTTCGTTTTTATTTCCTCTTGTAAAAGATAGGATACCCCTATTTAGTTTAATTAAATTGATTTCTTAAGCCCCAGGATGGTCGAGTTGGTAGAGTAAAGAGATATGAGGCCAAAAGATTATATGTTCGATTCTTCCTACTTACACTTTCTTAATCGACCCTGTTATATAGGGTTTATCTAGTGGGGAATATTCAGTTGGCCTGATTTGCAGATTATTGCATCAATCTGGAGGTTTATCCAGTGCGCATCCAAATGGTAGCGGCTGAGGATTCCTTTGTTTCCAAAAAAATAAAAAATTGATTTTTTAAATTTAGTATGATTTTCAAATTTTTTAAAAATTACAACAAAATACACTTTTAAATCCGATCTAAATTTATTAAATCTTATTAGTATTAATAATTTATTATAGTTAATTTAAATCAGTGATTTGACTCAAGTTTAATTAATTTAAATTGAACCGAAGCATTGTACATATATTATTTATATTATGTATTTTAATAAAATTTTAAGAATTTTTTAATTAAATATCAACAAAATTCTAATAAGTTTAGATATTAAAATTAATTAGTCAAATGGACCCATATCTTTTACCCTAGTACGAGGAGTGAAGTACATTAACATGCTCTTAAGGGGTGTGGTTAGATGGCTGACAGCGGAGCTTGGCTTCGGTTAGGTTTCAGGTTCGATTCCTTGCTAGCCTCTCTTGTAAGAGCCTGGAGCAACCGGAATTTTACCTATAGATGGAGAACTAGTGAAGCCCTCTGTAATGAGGTGTAACCACTTGGTCCTCTAAAAAATGAACCCACTTGACTCACCTGTGGGTTTTCTCGAATTAAAAAAAAAAGTACATTAACATCTCCAACAACATGTAAAGCATTCTTAAAGGTGATTTCGTACATACCAAAAGGCAAGTCCAGTCCGGACTACTAGTTATTATGTACATGAGTATTGGCAGAACCTTTCTTGATCGACATGTATAAGTTAGCAGACCAAATTCTGATTTCTAATTTGAGTCGTCCTAAGATTTCACAGAGTGACTCATCTCTAAAGGGATTGCTCATATGGGCAGTCCTTGCTCTGTCCTGACATTGTGATGAATGTACTCGATTAAAGTATAAAGTTACATATGGGTGGTCCTTGTTTGTTAATTATTATTATTATCACAAATCTTTTTACTCAATAAAAACAATAGTTAAAAAAGTATTTAGTATCAATGTCAATTAGCTCTCATGCAAATATGTTTTTAGAACCTAATCGGTAAGATAAAAAGTAAAAGTTTCAATCGATATTAAACCGTTATAAAATTGATTAAAAATTAAATAAATTTGAATAATTTAAAAAATTACCAAAAATGATTGTTTTTATGTTTTGAAAATTTTAAAGTTTATTTAAAAAAGTTGTAAAATAAAAATTAATTAGTTTACAAAAACTTATTCATTTATAAAAATTGACTGATTAATTAATATGTTGGACAATTTTGTCCTTTATCGTAAAGTTAGACATCTATTAATTGCATTTTTTGTTTTTAAATAAATTATCGGTTAAGTTACGTAATTTGATCCAGATAAAAATAATAAAGTGACCAAATAAATGATCTAGATTAATGGTTTAAAGTCCAGGTGAAAAATAGATCCCAATTAGTATAGACCAGATTCATATCGGCCTTATGATGGGGAAGGTATATAAAGGTTTAGGTTTTCTGCGGTTGTTCATATCAATCGTAAACATAAGGAATCTCTGACCCGTTAAAACAGCTTACATATTGAGAAAACTGTAGAAAGATCTAAACCACGTGACGGTAAACACTTTCCATAAAAATCTCAAAAGATTTGTGATCGTTTGGAGCTCGGAATCGGCATCGGAATTAGAAATAGAATTGAAATAAAGTATTCTACATTACCTTCGTTTTTAATCATTTCATGTAGATCTTAAATATATAATAAGGTCTGTACTACATATTACACAATAAACTGGTTGAATTTTAACAAAAAAAAATCAAAGTAAATTAAATTGAAAAATTAAAAACCGAGTCGGAAAGCTGTAAAAACCTCAAACTGGTTTAGCGTTTTTAAGACATTGGTTCCATCATTTCAAGTAATCTGCTTTTGCTTTTTGTTGCTTGAAACTTTTATAAACTTGCAGAAGAAGTTAAAATATGAACTATTAAAATCAAGCTACCTATATTTCTTGTTGGGATGAATGATGTACTTTTCAAATAAAGAGAGATGGGAAGTAGTTGGCAGCATCAGAGTTGGAAGGTGTAAGCTTTTGCTTTTTGGAGACCTTGAAATGGAAGCAAAGGGTTGTGTTCTTCGTATCATTTCACTTTCTAGTGGGAGAAAGCTCATGAGCTTTTTGTTATTATATTGTAAAACACTTTCACTGTTAATGGATGCAACTTCTCATGTCATGTGCCCCATTCAGATTTTATTCCTTTGGTATCCAGTGATTGGTTTTAGTGTCAAAATCATTATTCTTCTTATTTATAATAAGTGTCGTTTTAGATACATTTTAATTATTCAAAATAAGTACCATTCTTGACTTTGTATACATGTTTATAATTTTACTTTCAAAATTAACCTTTAATTTCTCTCTCATCTTAATTACATAGATCACAAAATGGAGGTTACGAGGTAACTTCATGAGAGTATTAATAAGGATATATCTATAATTTTATTAATTTTTTTAATAAACGTGCATTTTTTTAAAACGACATTTATTACAAAGAGAGTACTTCAAATCAATTTAATTTGGGTGATTAATTTCACATTAGGAGTTAATTACGGGGTGAGATAACTAGTTAAGTACTTATGAAGAAAGTAAAAACTGACTATTTAAAGTTGTATATGAAGTTGACTCAACAAAAGAAAAGTGGCGGGAGTGGGACAGAAAGGCTCTGGTCTCTTGGAATATGTGACAGCGTCAAAGGTTTATGAAGATGTGGACAGGACAAGAAGCCGGTGGAAGGAATGACCGTTTGATACGGATTCCAATGTTCGTTGATTACCT
>JAOSBP010000006.1:29209764-29224512 GCA_027563825.1 Erythroxylum mucronatum | reverse complement strand
GAAGAGGAGAGAAGAAAAGGTCGGGGGGAGAGTAGACGGGCGTGGCCGCGTGGGGGTAGATGTTTTAGTTAGGTTAAATTTTTTTTTTGCAATTTGGTCCCTACAAAATTTAATTGTTACGAAATGATCCGAAAAATTCCGGAATTGTTGGTACCGGCCGGTACTAACCGAAATTTTTATCCGGAATTTTAGTAACCGTACCGGTATCATTTTTCAGCCGGTACGGTACGGTATTCATAAGCCTGACTGTCAACGATGTTTACTCTCTTTTTATTGGTATTTTTAGTTTTGACTATATTATTTCTTAATAGATTTTGTTTTTCGAATTTGTTCTTCTTTTTTTTAAACGGAAGAACCTGCAGTCGCTATCTTTTAGATGTACACTGGGTAAACTTCGAATTGATATAATACCTTGCGAATCACGTCAATCGGGTACTCCACACTACGCAAGCCTGTACGATAGGTTTGATCGAGAAAGCGTAAGTAAAAGAGTCGAATACATAACCTTTTGGTCCCATGCCCCTCCACTCTACCAACTCGACTATTCCATAGGGCGTCTTTTTTATATGAGCATATACAAACATGACAACTAACTTTTTTCTTATATAATTTCAAAAAAAAATTATCAGACCTTGATTTAACTCAGAATCTCCAAATAATATACCAATTTCCTTCCCCTTTACAATTCATTGTGACACATTAAATATGTGTTATAGTAGCAATTCTTTTCCCTTTGCCAGTGATTTTTGGCACTTCAGGATAGGAAAGGATCAGTCTTTTCTGGTGCAAGTAGTTGAATTGCAGTTTGTAAGAGTAAAACTGAAAAATGATCTCATACTTTTTCTTTTTTTTCATTATTTTGGATTTTTTGCTTGTTATTAAGCTCATTTTGTTAGTACTATACCTTGTCTATAGAATAAATTTTGGCTATAGGGTAAGTCCTATTTAAGTTTACATTGAGCAATCATAGAGTATGTATTCTTCTTGCAATATATATATATATATATATTTTTTTTTTTGATTCGAGGAAATCCCATAGGCAGGTCAAGTGTGCACACCTCTCTGAGGGTTCAACTAGCACACCACCCCACAGGCGGGCCAAGCGGGCGCATCCCATCATTGAGGGCCCAACTAGTTCTCCACCTACAGGTAAAACTCCGACTGCTCCAGACTTTTACAAGAGGAGCTAGCATGGAATTGAACCTGAGACCTAACCGAAGCCAAGCTCCGCCCTCAACCATCGAGCCATACCCCTTGAGGGCTCTTCTTGCAATATGTTTATAGATAATGATCTCCGTGGAAATGAGGATAGAGAGAGAATAATTATATACTTCTTTTAGTAATTACACACTTCAAATTATTACACAAGACACATTATTATTTTAAATAATATAAACAATTCAAATGATTGTATGAAAATAAATGAAAATGACGTAGTATGAAATGATACAATAGAGATTATCTAATCTTATCAAAGGTTGAATAAGTGAAGAAGGAAAACCCAATGACTACTAACTTTTTTAAATTTAGTTAGAAGAATATTAAGAAAAGTCTTACTGCAACATTTAGCGAAGAGTATAAGATGTCCAACTGAGGAACAAGTATAATGCATTAAAGATTAGATTGAAGAATTTTAAGATTTTACTCAAAGAAAAATTAGTTACAACTCTTTGTCCGGTGAAGTTAATTTTACAGATAAATGTTAGGAAAATCTATTTAACGTAAAAGATTTCTATTCTTTTGATATATCATATTATAATTTTTTTAATATACACTTTTCGTCATTGGAAGTGCATAAAATAACTCCTAGATTTAAGAAAAAATGATTGAAAATTTTTTCAAATGTCATATTTTTTGAGATACTACTTAAATTAGTTTGCATTTACATCCATCAACTAAATCTTTGTCGAGCAAAGCAAAAGAAGAACATAAGATTAATGTTGGCGAAGTTTGTTCATTCAATAAAAAATATCAATTTGCAAGTTCTCTTTCTAAGTTTATATATATATATATATATCTTAAGAAGAAAAGATAACATTTTAGAAAATTGCTTGCTTACGACTGATTAATAATCGAAATTAGAAATAATGATTTACTTGAGTTAATTAAGAGATTAATACAATGATGGAATGTATAAATTCTTCACATTATTTGGGTGTCGAGGGTACGAAGTATATGATGATGGCTTAAGTTATGTCCCTCCATAATATTTTTATGTTATTGCAAGTTAAAGTCTTATTGGCTTAGACATTTTTATATTAAAACTATTATAAGGTTGGAACATTTTAACTGCATGTTTTGTATAAGTGTTTAATATGAACTTACTAAACTTATATTATATGTTTTGGTGTTTAATAATCATATAACTCTTGGTATTCAACATAATTCAAAATATGTTTCATATTTTTAATTATATTAGTATATTTTATTTTATTTTTTTTACGAATAAGACCGTAGATACCGAAAGGCGGAAGTCTATATTTTATTAGTTATATCCTTAATTAATCATTTTAATAATATAATTTCATTTTTAAAATTGCATGGAAGTAATATATAATACAGTAACTAAATGAGAGAGTAATGCAAATTACTCTCAAATTTTATTAGAACAATTAACAAATTCAGCGAACTAATTCTTATACCTCTACAAAGTATTATGTTATTTTACATCTACATAGTAATTACGATTAATTTTTATTAACTTTTTGTCAATTTATGTTATTTATATGGTTAGATAAATTCTATTTGATTGAGTTACCCTACACTAATATGATTGAGCTTGTTTCACAATATCAAAATAAAAAATCATTTGTGAAATTAGAAAGGAAGAAAAATGCGATAAAGTCCACACTAAGTGATTAACTAAAGTAATTCTTAATTGAAAAATGATATTTAAAAATGTTTTAACGTTCTAAATTAAGATTTCTTATATTTCTGAACATGCCCAATAACATTATGAAGCAAAAATGATATTTAAAATACAATTTGATGTATTAAAAATGAATTGAATTAAAGTTTAATATTATAAAATATAAAAAATATGATAATAAAATCAAACAATTTTTTATTTTTTTTGTAAACCTCAACTAAACCATTTTTTTGTTTTTCACTTTTTTTATTACATGTTTGATGCTTTTATTTTTCAACTTTTTAATTTCATATCTCAATCAAACAATTAAACATAAACTCAAGAAAAAAAAACAACTAAAAATCACAATAGAAAATATAAGTGGAAGCATAAAAGCAAACTGACCCCTTATTTATTAGTAGGAGGAGAAGAGGTGTGCGATAACACAAGCTTTCGACTATTCTAATTCGGTTATATATCGAATGACCAGGTACACTAGCAAAAGATAAAGTACCGCAAGCCAAACACAAGCTACTTTTTGGAGGTTTGGACATGAGAGTACCGCAAGCCAGAACGACTCCTTCGAAGTATTTCAATCCAGACCAACAATTTCACATGTTTTGAACAACCTGGGCACGGTAGCCGCATTCGAGCGCGTTTTGGTTCTTTTAGATTCAATATATGCAAATTGTCATAAATTTCACAAGAAATGACAGCAAGCTGCAATGAGATCACATTTTGAAGTGATGAATTGCTAAAACAAAAACAAATCATGCGCGAAAAGAGTAACTCATTACATGGAGTAGGAGAGAAAAGAATACTAACTATATTGTATACCGCTACTCTACATCCGTTATATGGTTGGCAACCGATGCTGATGATGGCTGATCAATTTCTCTCCGAGATGCTTCCCACAGCTGTTGCTCTATACTCAACTTTCGTAGCTCCAACAAGCCTCGTTCAACTGCAATAATGATGAACACAATGAAATCCCAAATCATCGTGTAAGCAAGATGAAAAATAAGATGCAGATATTATCCCATATGCAAATCTTCAATAGGTTCTGCTATTACTTCTCCCCAACTTGTTTCTTATCCTCCATTAGGAACTTATGGTGCAATCAAACTGGATAAGAATTTTCCAATATCTAGATTCTTGAAAATAAAGAGGAAATACAAGCTTATATATCACTAAAGTACAAAGGATTCCTTAACTAGTTGGGATCTTTTAAAAGCATGCTTGCATTGTCACAAGTTCTTTTATTTAAGACTCCGAAATACCAAAATACAAAGGAGCCATCCAACTAATTTAGCTTATTTACATCTTTGCTAAGAAATTTCCAGTACATTACATTATACAGAAGAATTACTAACTTTTCCTTTTTGAGGTTTCCTATCAAATTAAGCTTCTTTATTTACTGAATCATAGTTAGATAAGCTCACCATCCACAGCATCATGTGAAGTGGGTGATCGCCCACTACGGCTTATCCAAAATTGTAGTCGCTCTTCTGCAATATCCTCTTCCACACCATGTGCTTTGGCTCTCCTCCAGAAGTATGTTAGCCATGCCTATGCATATACAAACAAAAACAAATCAAGAAAAATATAACCGTGCAACGTCAGATCTAGGAAATCAATGGTTAGGTAGTTTGTTAACCTATGTAATGCAGTAACTATTAGCCAAAACTTTCAGGTTGAATAATCAAGAATGGAATTAAAAGGTTATAAACAGTCACTGACCTCTTTGAAAGCGACATCTTCAACCTCCTCTTCACTTAGTTCTGCAGTTAAAAATCATAGGTAATAGAGATGTCAAAAGACCTGTCATAAAGCACAGTCCAATCACCAATCAGGTCTAGCATCTTACCAAAGGCCTCTGTGAACTTAGGATCAGTTGGTGATCTCAAACCTAAGGAATCAAACAAAGAACAATAAATACGCAAATGTATAAGAAGGTTACAAGAAAAAAGGGCACTAAAAAGTAAGGTAACTCCTAAGATTAAGTATATCAATCAACTACAAGTGATGACAAGTATCGAGTTATCAGCCGACTTAAATCTATACAAGTCCAGAAAAAGAGAACAGAAATTGAAAAGAAAATGAGGAACTTGCAGTTAACTAAGATTAGTCACAACTTCATATTCCAATTAAAGCCAATATAGTAGCAGTAACACCAGCAGTTTTTAGTTCGTAAGGCTTCACTACTGAATGGTAAATCACGTTCCATTAAGTAAATAGTTACCAGCCAAATGAAAAAAAAAGGTATAAAAGAGAACGGCAAAGGCAGAAATTTTATAATTGTGGTAATCAAACATACTTGGCCTTTTGTTCCGAGCCAATGCAAGCGCAACAGCATCCTCCACCTTAGTACATGAAGATATATACTATCATTTATAGGTAGCAAATGATGTCTATAAACATGAAAAATAATCAACAAGCTGAGTGTCGAACCTTTTTGATTTAGGAAAGGTAAGTTATAATGGTTTTAACACTAGTAACAAATACATTGTAGTGAGACAAAAATTAAATTAAATTCAGAAACCACTAAACCTTCAAATAATATGGATAAATGGAAGTAAAAAAAACCTTTAGAGAAGCTAATTCTCGCAACCCCATTTCAACTGCAAGCATACTTTCGATATTTCCTTCTCCTGTTAGATCACCCAAATCACGATCAGGTTTGCTCCGATCTGAATCACCACTACCTATTCCATTCATCAATGTCACAGCCCAAGTAACGTGAAGCAACATTAGGCTTAAATATATGAAAACTTGGAAAGGAAACAATAAGAAATCTAACAATCTGTTAGTAAGCTAACCCATCTCCCAAGACTCCTCCTTCGCCTTTTGTCCAGCAGAAATGACAATTTCAAATGGAAGAGGAGCCAGTGCTGACCACTGCTCATGTTTTGATATGGCCACATCTGCACAAATGTCTAGCGGAAAAAGAAACCACAGAGAGAAGAAATTAATAATAAATACAAGAATAGGTCTAATGTGTATGCCAGGTAAAACTCAGCTGTGAACAGAAGACACAGAACCCATAAGCCAAAAACTATGCTTAGCAATTAAATGTACCACAGAGACAATGGTTCAAAGATAAAATTTGAGTATTAAAGCCGTATTGTAGAATTATAATATTATGAAGATATAGATTATTCGTGCCTATACCTCCATATCTATCAGTGTTACAACTAATAAGTCAGGCTGTATATCTGAAAGTATCACTATATGCCTTGTCAAGGAAGAAGATAATATTTACAAAGAAACTATATCCTCTCTAGAACGGAAAATGATTCTAGAAGGTTTCTTACCATACTGTACAGCTAAACCCCAGTAGCGAGCAAGCCAACATCTCTTCAGGACAACTTCCTCCTAAAAGGCCACATCAAGGGTACAATAAACATCCACACAACCAAACCGAGATATAATTTGAATTCAAGATGCACTAACCATCTCTTCCTGAGTCAAAATCATTCTCTTAGTCATCGTCCGAAGAGCTTTTGCTTCAGACTCTGCTTCTTGGAGTTGTTCAACTGCTGCTGCAGTATCATCTTTCATGTTCTGGTAAAAAATGAAAAAGATTGGGAACCAAATTCTTCTTAAGCAGATAAAATTGGAAAAGAACAAGAGGCATAAGACTTGACCTGAAGTTCTACTCGAAGGGCTGCAATTTGTTCATCTCTTCCATCTTTTGTCTGTTTGGCAGCTTTAAGAGCAGCCTGTGGAAAATAATTTCTTGCAGTTCAATGAAATGAAAATTTGCCAAAGAATTATTGAATAACTAAAAAATGTGAATAAGTAGGTCTAAGTCAAGCTGTTGGCAAAATACAGGTAAAATATTTGTCATAGAAAGAGACAGTCCACTCAAAAGTTTTTTCCTGAAGGACATCAAAATGAAAAGGGATAGATAACTTCTACTTGAATTTTCACATTCAGTGCCCAAACTATGATAAACCCAACTCACCTCTCTTTGACGTAATGCTGCTTCCTTCCTGTGGATTTTTAACATGAAATTAGAACCGGAAAGTTCACCCACGGAGTTACAGATAAAGCAAACATAATTACCTGCTCAACAATTTAGCTTCAAGGGAGACACCTTCTCCAAGGGCCGCGACCTAATGCATACAAAATATGAAGTCAGAACATTTTCAGCCGATCAAGCCAACTGACCGGCGAACTGACCAAGATATGGTATGTTGCAAGTCAATCAAATTCCAACAATAACACATCACATTCAAAATTACCACATTGATGCAATGAGTTAAAACCATCACAGTGAAAAACTGTGATAATACAGCCAATTTTACCAAATGCTTAAATTTACGATTGAACATGACAAGCTAGGATAGCATATTAGCATACATGCACATATTCATGTCTGAAGAAATTGTATAAATACAGTATACGCTCCAACATGGTAAACTAATAGGTCCTTTGTTTTGCAACCAAGAACTAGGGTAGATAGTCCCTTCAATAGAAAATGAGTCCGGTTAACTGATCGACAGTATAGTTCAACAATACATGCTTAATACTATTGAGTATTGAGATTGTAATGGGAATCACCTGTTTCTCAAGCTCCCTAGCTCTAGCCTCTGCTTCTTCGTGTCTTTCTTCTGCACGGCGAAGCTAACCAGAATAATAATAAAAAGATAAATTTAAACATCATAAAAAGATAATGTACAACCAATTTTATGGAAAAGAAATACATACTTTATCTACAATTATTTCATTCTCTTCTTGTAGCATATCAAGCTGCAAAATCAAGACCATGTCAGCTTCAGACCTACAATGTGGTATGACATATATGATCAAAGAGATTGACCGCCCATTATCCATAATAATGAGAACATACTTCATCACGTAGTGCAGAAGCTTCACGGTCGTCTCCCCCATCTTTTACCTTCTGTTGCCCCACATCTAAACTAAATCTTCAGTTGTTGGCAATCAAAACATGTACCCAAAGAAAAAAACCATCATTAGAATGCAAGGGCAATAAAAAAGCTTGAACAAGTTTTAGTTCATGTCTAGTAATCACCCCTTCCATTCCACACAGACCTTCATGTTTTACTTATAATTATTGAAATATAAGTTCGAAATAATCAAGTATAACTATCTGACACTATCATTTAATCATGAGAAGTTAATCAGTTAAATTCATAATTCATGATCATTCATCAAATTTACACCTATGAGAGTCATACCCTGAAACTTTGGTGCCTTCTTAGTGCTCTTAAAAATGAACTAATTCACTTTACTAACACCGTTGCACTGGATGACTAGGATGCAATCCCCCACCTGGTTCTAGGGCTATTACATGTAGTATGGTAAGGGGTTAGGGAAAAAATGGAGTATTGTCCTTGTTGCCTATCCCAACATGGTCCAATTGTTCCTTGTAAACAAAATATGTTATATTTAAATTACTCAAATATTATTCTGCACCAAGGGCACTTTTCCAAATCGAAGTTTTACGCAAAGAAGGTTCAAATCAGAATTAACTTAAGCAAGCCATCAAGCAACCCAGCTTGCCATAACTTCATGCAGTGCCCTTAGCATACTAATAGTAGCAATAACACTGTAAAAAACTCATAACAGTTTTATTTACGTGATAGCAATAAATGTAAGGAAAATATCATAAAAGGCCCCTAGTTTTTCCAAGTGACCCCTTCTGAATTGAATTTAATCTTAGAGGTTCCATTAGTTTTATAATTAACAACATAGATTATTTTCTCAATATTTTACAATATTCTTCTATATTGTCACCATCATTTTATAACCAAAAATTATTTCCAATTATTAGTAAATTTTGTTTTAAATTGCAGTCTTCATTATTGCCACGATGATGAGAAAAGTGACAATTTGACTAATTATCAAAATATAGGGAACTTTGAAGGTAAATTTAACTGGAAGGTTTGAAAGATAAACTAACCAAGGGTCTTCATGTAATTATCACTGAATTTAATAACACTGTTGAGCCTAATAGTTCCATGAAGACGGGGCTTCTCCTCTACCAAGGTTGAAGCTTTCCGTATACCAAAAGATGATAAAATTAATAACAACAAAAATACAGATAACCAAGTTCGAACCTCCTGTCTTTACTCTTGCTAGCAGGAACTTCAACTGGAGCAACAGGAGCAGGAGTTCTCAACGACAGTTTACTAGAGGGCATCAACACAGGTGTCCTAACAGATATCGCTGACCTCCCAGCCGATGAAGAGCGAACAGTAGGGACATGTTCTACAAAGTTCCGACCTAACTAATTAAAATACCAAAGCTCCATTAATCAGTAATTCATTTCAATCACAAACACTAAATATGTAAGGCAGTTAAATATATTTCGGGATTGAATATGTTCAGACACTTTTTCTTTTCAGCCACAGAGAGCAGAGATCTAATTGTTCTGCTCCCGCAACTGAAATCATTTTACAAACAAATTCGATGAGAGAACTTTTCAATATCATGAAAGCAGTCCAGGTCAAAACCGAACGGAATCGAATACGAATTCAAAAGGTCAAACAAAACTTGTAAAGGTAGTAGCTCTTCAGCTTACCGCAGGAGACTGAGATCTGTTAGGTCTAGTAAGCGAAACAGCAGGTGTGGTAGCAGCAGCGTTAATACTGTTGTTGCTGTTACTATGATTAATACTACTATTGAAACTCAACGGCGCAGCACGCGGTGGACCACTGAGTCGAAACCCTAGATCGTCGTCTTCCTCCTCTTCATCGGTGGTCTGAGACGCCATAACCTGAGCGAGCCGCTGCGCGGCGGCCTTCGCGGCAACGTTCTGCGACCGCTTGATGGTAGACATGCCGGAGCCGATTCGCGAGCTAGGATGCGCCGGCGACATCGCCGGAGAAGACGATCCCGTGCTGCTTGAGCTGGCGCTCCATTGCCGTGCGTACACCGGACTCGCGGCTCTTCTCCGTTCCATCTAATTATGCGTATATGTTTGTATCTATGTGTTTGTATAGATTCGTGTCGTGCGTTGTACGACAGTGGAACGAAGATTTTGGAGGAGCTAGATTTTCTCACGAGAAAATCGATCGGAAAATAGAGAGACTGAGAGGGAGAGAGAGATAGCCAGAGACAAAAAGAAGACCGCTTCTTGTTTGTTTGTTGGTCACTGGCCCGATGACATAGCGAAGACGACGTCGGAATTCACACCAACAACATAACTAGAGAAGTTATCGTTTCATATTATTTTCACTTATGACTTCAGCGACATGCCGTTTGGCGCTGATTACGGATACGCGCGTCAACGTGGGGGATCCAAAAGATGACGTGTCTGATAGTCTAATGGCTTTGCTCGGTAGGCAACAGATTTTTTTCCTTTTCTTAATTATTTTTTTTGTCTTTTTAATTTTGTAATTTATAAAACTAAAAAACTACTTTTTATTTTTATTATAATTTATTTGTACCTTAAAAAATCATGAGTTTGAGACTAATCACAATTTCGGGTTGACCTTCTCCTAACCTTCACTGAATGAGGAGCTTGTGTCTTAAGCCACGGTAAATAGGTGGTTGTGAGCTAAGTTTACGCTAATCTTGTAACTTTTATAAGCTTTTTATGTAATTATTTTGTTGAATCTTAAACGACAATTCACTCTAATCCGAATAAAGCCTTGTTTCTTTATATGCAATGATTAATATTTGATGATGTTACGAGGAAAAGGCATGTCTCTACGAACAATAAGTCCACATTCTAATTATAATTTTAGTGTCTGTTTGGATGGACTTTGTAAAGTCAATAAATACTTTTTTCTATTATAAAAGCCTTTTTTAAAAAAATTGATTATTTGACTGTAAAATAAAAAACACTTCTTTAACAGATATATTTTTTTTAGCAACTAAAATGTAACTTTTTAATAAACTCAAATTTGGAGATTCTCAAAAAAGCCTTTCCAATGGCTTCTTCAAGTAAATTTTTCACATCAATTAATGAGCCTGTTTTTAGTCTCTTTTATCTTTATGTTTTACACATAATTCTCACAATACCCACAAACTTATCTTTACGTTTATCTTACAAACTCATCTTCTCTAATCTCTTGCGCAATTGTTATGTATTTAACTATTTACTCAACTTGAATATTTATTTTGAGATTTATATTATATTATTTGGCCTTTTTATATTTTTAAAATATTTATTTTTGATATTAGTTTTACTTATATTTTAATCCATATAAAATATTTGATTAGATATATTTTCATTTATGTTTCATATGGTTTAAAATTATATAATAATTAATATATTGTTATACTTTAAATAATATTTATATGCATAAATAATTTTTATTACAAAATAAAATATAGTTAAAATTAAAAGAGCTTTGATTTTTATGTTGCCAAACAGTCTACCGTATGAAGCTCTTTCAAAAAAGTTATTTTTTAAATGACAGTCAAACAGTCAATTGGCTTTTTAGAAAAGTTATTCTCAGAAAAGATTTACAGAAAAAAAAACTCTACTAGTATAAACCCAACCAAACAGAAGTTTAGTAATTGTGTGAATATATTTTGGTGAATCATTTATGCTTGCTATAGCACAATAATGCATGGCATCAAAGTAATCTTTATTTCAAAACAGCAAAAATTATAGAAGATTAAGATCGAAAGTTTTTGTAATTTTTGTAAATTAGAGAGTTTTTTTTATAACATTTTAATATCGATTAAACCATAAACCTCTTATTTTACCGGTTTAACATTTGATCCTATTTTTAAAATATTGCTAATTTGAAATTAAAAAAATAAGCTTTCAATTTAAACCCAACTTAAATCAAAATTAAAATGATTATTAGACGTTGACTTTAAAAAGATCTTGTTATCTGGCCTAACCCTATTTACTTATTAAGTAGCGTAACCTAAAATAATATTGAAAATGGAAGAACATTAGGTTGTTACCTAAAGTCTACTTCAATCAGTTGACTTGGGACTAAAAAGAATTTTCCAAACAAAAATAATCCTAAACGACGAATCTTGTAACTTAATTTATAAACTCAATTTCAAGCTTCAGCTTTCTTCTGGACGAGCTTTTCTATCAGGTCAGCGGCTCCTTGAATCGTACTTATGTTCTGAGAGCTCTACTCTTCGACGCTACTGTCAAACTCTCCCTCCAACCCCGTCACTATCTCCACCTGCCGTAATCAGTTTTTCTAAGATACGAGACCAATCATTAATCAAAATCTTGTAATGATAAAACAATGGCTTAGAATTGGGGGCAGAGAACTTGGATTCTGGGGTGAGCTCAGACTCAGGACCTAAGGCTAGTTGTTTCTCACCATCTCGCAGACTTTGTCTACTGTCTCTGGCTTTGCCTGCCAAATCACGTTCACGGTGAAATACACAACGATTGGAGTTGGTGGTCCAGTTCAAGTGGGGATGAAATTGCCGTACACGAGAAATGGAAGCGAGAGGACTTCAAAGAGAAGAAGCCACACTTTTGCAAGCTCGTTTAAACCAAGTATGAACCAGTTTTCTAAGCCGCCTGCACGTAGGCCTGTTTGGTTGAGAAGTTAGCATTGAATCATAACATACTTTTATCATTTAACCGAGAGTTTTGTAATGGAATGAAATAAAATGGGATTGAAACAGAGAGTTTTATGTTACGTTATATTTCTTTTTAAACAGTAAAAATAAGAAACTTTCGATTCGAAAAATAAGATGAAACGTAAATTAATAATATATACTCCTTAATATATCCTTAATAATTTTTCTTGATACCAATTATTTATTCTAATCATAACTTTCTTTTCTTATACTCATTTATTACGGTTCACAAAAATTGTATATAATTAATAATATTTTTATATTATTATTCCTTACCTTAACAATAATATTTTTATATTATTAATAATAAATTGTATATAATTAATAATAAAATAATAAAATCTTTATTAATGAAAATAGAAATATATATATATTATTATTTAATTGTTTGTATATATTTCTATATAAATAAAAATATAAATAAATTATTTTTAAATATAAATCACATATAATAGAATAAAATAAAATATATTAAATAATTAATAATAATATTTTATTTATTTAACAATAAATTGTATATAATTAATAATAAAATAATAAACTTTTATTAAAATTTTATTATTTTAAAATAGAAAATATTAAAAATTTTATTTGTCGCGGTTATGACTTGAACCATGACTTTTTAATTGGACATGATTTCTATTTTAAAATCACAGTATTAAACTTCCTGTAATAACTATTTTAATATCAGGGATATAATAGTCATTTATGATATATTACATTTCATTTCAACTAATATTTTACTACATTACATTACGAACTCTTTCATCCGTCCCAAATAACTTGTCCCTATATTATATTTCATTTCATTATAAACCGTTCCGTTCAGTTCCGTTCCATTCCATTAATTAACATTCAATCAAACAATTCTCTGAGTGCGATAAAAAGCAAATCAGCTGTTCACATTCCAAAATAACATAGAATCAAATTAGCAACAAGTTCAGTAAAAAAATACGTTTAATTACAGAACAAAACAGAAAGTGCATGTAAAAGACTAAAAAGTGCAGAAAATGAAGACACTGTTTTAATTGATTTCTTTGAGTTTGAATCAACCAGTAAGATCCTAAGGACTGCAAGTGTTAGTGGGACTTGGGAAACAACAGTTCCAACTTCCCGTCTTTTTGTCACAACCCAGAAGTCAACGATCAGGACAGAGCTAACATCAAAACCGAAGACAAACAAGAACACAAAATCCAAAAAAAAAACAGGAAAATGAAGACTCACGCAAAAGGAGAAGGCTCGACAAAGAGGGCAATGCGCCGAGGCCTGGAAGTGGTCTCCAAATCGAGCAAAGGAGGCTGGTTATCTTCCTCTTCTTCAAACTCTGTAACAGTCATGTTGTTAGCACCTGCAGCTTCACAAAGGTAGCTTCTTTTGTACCTTTCACTGATTTTAACGCTCGCAGATTCTATAAAGCGAGGTCCTTTACAAATAAGACAAACGGGTTTTGCTTTAAAAGCACCAAAACTTGAGAATCTAAGAGAGGATGAAGGTGGGAAGGAGGGAAAAGAAGAACTTGAAGAAGAAGTGGAGGAAGACAAAGAAGAAGGAGACAGAGTGGAATTTATAAAGAAAGAAGATGATGCTGTCATGATGAGGATTTTGGTAACTATTACGAGGAAGCGTGTGTGTTGTACAGGAAGTGAATCGTAGGAGCAAGCCAGATAAGAGAGATTGGTTATGCCTTCCCGATTGGGAATCTATGAAGTAAATAAGCATAAAAATGAATATTCTCTTAAAGATGGGGCCTTGAGCTTGAAGAGAGAATCGAAATGAGTGATTGTAAGCATATGCTTCTAATCTCAAAAGGTCAATTTTCTATATTGAGATGGACGTTATTGTTTTGGCTTATGATAACGTCTTCCCTACACTTCCCTTATAAGATACGACATTCAAAATGTCAATCCAACTATTTTTTTTATTTTTATTTAATAATAATAATAGCTAATAATTATTAAATAATTAATTATATTTAAAAATTTTAACAAATCAATTAAAATCGAAATCAACAAATTAAGTTGAAAACAAAATTTTAAGTTAGATTTAAATCATTATCTTTTTACTTTATTAAAATAATAAAACCATTTTTTTAGAGGTTATATTAAATAATTAAACCGATAATTTGAAATAACTATAATAAATTAAACTTTGGTTCAGCCGGATTCTGCTGAATTGGATTGTCGTCGTTCTGATCCATATCCTGCTCGATTCTGATTACGTGATTACTGCAAAACAGACGAAGGCACGCCGGGGGTTGTTTCTCGGGAGGCCCCTCCGACGCTCAAGTTAGTATTTTGGTAGGTTTTTGCCGCTGTAATCAAAGAACAACGAGGCTGTAATGTCATACCTGAATTATGGCT
>JAOSBP010000006.1:29193795-29208034 GCA_027563825.1 Erythroxylum mucronatum | reverse complement strand
CAATTCCAATATCCAAAAATTACAAACTTTATACCAATTTAAAGCTAAGATAATAAGCTTCAACTTTGGTGAAGACAACTCAGTCTAATTCGGCCTATATCAATATAGTTTATTCAAAAACTACAGGATATGATTTCTGTCCCCGGTAGTGTTACAACCTAAGTCAATACTCAATTTCACGCCAAATTTTGAAAATCTTAGAGATAGAATTAAAATTTGACTTCTTCAATAAAGTTGTAGAAATATGTCTCTAGTTTAATATAAATTAAGAACCAACTCATTTGGAGATTCACAGTTCAAGTTATAATTGAAATACCAAAGCAAGTTCAGTGAAAACACATACTTCAATTCTCTAATGGTATCAATTAATTCCAATTTACTCACTATAAAGCTAACAGAATGATGAATCCGAATTTTATATAAACAGCAACAGGAAAGCAGAATATCAACATTAGAGGATTTAGTATTAAAAAATCGCTAACTACATCGTCCCTTTTTGCTTTCTTCTAAACAGAGGAGAAAGATTTAGACCAAGAATCACAGTAACGGAAGCTTCACCTGGCTTGTCCTGCTGAACCGGCTAGGCAAAAGATTGGAACTTAAGACAAGTTGCTGAAACAGAAGCCATTGAGACAGCTTACCAGATTAGCTATACAGACAATAACGCAGGTCCTAGTTACACACTAATCTTCAGATATGGGATTTGACTAGGACACTGAAATGGTGGGCGCCAGTTACCGGTTAATGCAAAGCAACAGGAAAACTGGTGCTCTGGATAAAGAAAGAAAGTGACAGAAACAGAGTGAAATTTAGTTAAAAAACGTTAAAATACCTATCTACTTTACTGTTTGAATCTCATTGGATTGCGTCCTGTTCCGTGGGCCCTTGTGGAGTTCCAAGTCGAGTGATGGCTCCAGATTTCTTGGTTGCCAAGGCTTGGCTTATCTAACTTTGACTGCAATAGGAGTCTGGCCACGAATGTTTTATTGGGGATCGTCGACCTGCTGCCTCGAAACGACCTTCTAACGTACAACTCAAACTTAACCCAAAGTTGGTCAATCTCAAATTATGAAACTTAAGATCAAAACCATATTGTTTTAAAATTAGGAAGAGGGCTTCAAAGCGACCTCTTAAATTTTAACTCAAATAAGTCTAATAAGTTGATTTCAAGTAAGAATTACAATGTGTTGGGCCAATCATGAGCTTTGTTAGGCTTGAGATAGGGGCTCTAGCTCAAGTCCGAACTCGAGCTTGACCAAGTCTGAGACAGTTTGCTCGAGATCAAGTTAAAAAAATTAAAAATACAAAATAATATTTTATTTATAAGAATCGAGTGTCTAATAGTTCAAATCTAAGGCCTAATTTTTTTGAAAATTTGGACCTGATGTTTATTTAACTCGAGTTAACCTCCAATTAAGGTGTGACGGGATGGGTTGAGGCAAGGCCAGTTTCTATCTCTAATTTCAAAGTTGAATTGGGTTGAATTAAATTTGTTATCTCTATATTTTATATACATTTTTATTTAAAATTTTTGAGTAAGTGATAAATTCTTTAAAATATAATATAACGTTAAATCATAATTTTTAAAAATTAAAATATTTAAAAATTAGTATTATATAAATTGATTATCCTTTTTTTTCTAGAGTCTAATTTAAGTAATGGTGCAAAATTTGACCCGATTATGCAAAATCACTACTTTGAACAAAGAAAGACGGCTAGTAAAATTTTGACCAAATGTTCTAGAAGATATTTTGTAATCTTATTTATTCAACATGCAGCTGATTTTCTTTATATTTTTCTTTTTTAATGTTTGATAACAACAATTACTGCTAGAAATATAGTTAAATATAAAAACAAAGTAGTCAAGGAAACATTCTTTTAACTCCTACGTAATCATAAGGTTACATGTTTAAATCACGTAAATAAATTTTTTTGTAAAAATTTAAAAGAAAAATTACGTATATTAATAACCTTCTCTCAATTTCAACAAAACGAAACCTTAAAATAATTGATAAAGTTATTTTTTATAACCCGCAAAGTGAAAAACTTTGTGGATGGGTGACGTTGACATTTTTTAATCACAACAAGTTGAAATTATATTTTTTATGAACACGTAAGTTATTAATAATTAATATAATTAACTTAATCGGTAAAGTTGTTTTTTTTTACCCGCAAAATGGAGAGCTTTGTGACAGGTCACGCTGACTTTTTTTGTCCTGATAAGTTGAAATTATATTTTTTTTAGACATGTAAGTTATTAATACTTAATGCAGTTAACTTAATTTTTTTAAAAAAATAATTATTAAATATAAATAAATATTATAAATACTTCACAAATAATAAGTTAAGGACAATTGAAATTTAATAAAACCGTGTAAAAGAAGGGACGGCGCTTTGAAAAAGCAGAAGTTGACTTACTCAGGAGTCCTCATTTCTCGCCATCCCTTCAATCTTCCTCGTTTCTTCTCAAACACAACCAAACATGGTTATTACTACTAGTTCTTCTTCTTTTATATTTGACACATACATCACCAACTTCCATAACCAACCCAGAAACTTTGTTTCTTCTCTCAGTTTTGATCCTCCCGATGGCCTCTTTTGGCGACTCTACGCCGCTGATCCCCAACTTTCTCTACTCTCCCCATGTATCCTCCAGAAACTTGGCTTTGATGAACGTCAACCATGGCGTCGCTGCAACGTCCAGTGGTGGCCCTCCGTCAAAAGGGTTTGTGATTCCGGCACCCAGTGAGAAGATTGAGTTGTACTCGCCGAATTATTTTGCGGCATGCACGGCCGCTGGGATGTTGGCCTGTGGACTTACTCACACGCTTATCACTCCTCTCGATCTCGTCAAGTGTAACATGCAGGTCTTGATTTTGGCATTTACGTGCTTGTTTGCGTTATTGTTTTCCTCCTACAAAGTTTTGGTCCCTCTGTCATGCTTTTCTTCAGGGAATTGTGTTATAATCTCATGCATGGAAAGATAGCTTGAAAGAAGTTCTAGTCGATTTCAGTTTATAAAACACTTCTTGATCATTCGTCATATTCATGGAGTCTGAAAGTTGTGATTTTTAAGGGTCTTCTTCATGACCGTATTATTAATCTTGAATTATGCATCTCTTCTTCGGCTGTTATAATTGTTTGGTCTTTACGTCTCAAGTCTCAACCTGTCTGAATCATAGGAATTTTGAAATTTGACCCTTTCTCTGTTTGAATCTTCTATGCATTGTGAAAAAGGCACCAATCGCTTTTGCTACTTTAGTTGGTCAATATTTTGAAAGATAGGGGAATCCCACATTCACCCGGCATTTGAATCCTCCAAGCGTACTGGAAGATGACCTGCAAGAAACAATTTAGCTAAATGACAACTGCCCAAATGCTAACTTTTGATGTGATTGATGATTTCAGATCGATCCAGCAAAGTACAAGAGCATTTCATCTGGATTTGGGGTCTTGCTAAAGGAACAGGGGCTTAGAGGTTTGTTTAGGGGATGGGCACCTACTTTGATTGGATACAGTGCTCAGGGTGCCTGCAAATATGGATTCTACGAGTACTTCAAGAAGTACTACTCGGACATAGCTGGTCCTGAATATGCTGAAAAGTACAAAACCTTGATATATCTTGCTGGTTCAGCGTCAGCTGAAGTGATTGCTGATGTTGCCCTCTGTCCCTTTGAGGCTGTTAAGGTTCGTGTTCAAACCCAACCTGGATTTGCTAGGGGCTTGTCCGATGGATTTCCCAAGTTTGTCAAAGCCGAAGGATATTCAGGGTACGGCCTACCTGCAAAATAATTGTTTCGCTTTTTGGTTATTTAGGATGCTCTCTGTGAAGTTGCATCCACTCTCTAGCTTGAGTTGATAAAAATAGTCGACTTTGTGCAGGTTATTCAAAGGGCTTACTCCTCTTTGGGGACGTCAGATTCCATGTAAGCTATATCATTTGCGATTTATATCATATGTGTTTTGCTTATAACAAAGTTTCTGAGGTGATTCATATCCTAGTTTGTTACAGCTGATTCCGAGTTTGCAATTACTTAAAGTCTTTGCTGCTATCTTCTTTCATAGTCATTCAAATGGAGAAAACATCCCAATGTCGATTGACACTGGAGTCAAAGCATTTTGTAGTGAATAGAACTTCATCTTTTCTTCCTGCCAAGATTTTATCTCAATGTTAGTATTAATTTGCTGCAGATACAATGATGAAGTTTGCTACATTTGAGAACACAGTTCAGATGCTATACAAGTATGTCATCCCAACGCCGGAAGAGAAACGCAGTATAAGTTTGCAGCTTGGGGTCAGCTTTGCTGGTGGTTACATTGCTGGTATTCTCTGTGCTGTTGTCTCACACCCAGCAGACAACCTTGTATCGTTCCTCAACAACGCCCAGGGGGCAAGTGCCAGCGATGTAATGACTCCGTCTCATATTTGACACCAAATAACTCCTTTCCTTCACCAAAAAATATTCCCATTTGTATAATTATAATCTCGTTGATTTTCATGCTTTTCTCTGCTGCAGGCCATAAAGAAACTAGGACTGTGGGGTCTTTTCACAAGGGGCCTTCCTCTCCGGATTGTCATGATTGGAACACTCACTGGAGTTCAGTGGGTCATCTATGATTCTGTCAAAGTCTTTTTGGGAGCGTAAGTTCTTCCTTTCCACATAATTGAATCATGCTTTCTTCTAATGAGTTCAATCATTGGAGATAATTTTGCCTGCACATATCTCGTTGTATGTCATGCTTCATTTATTTTGACCTTACCCCCTTTTCTTTTCTTTTAGGCCACCTACTGGTTCTGCTCCTGCTCCATCTCTTGCAAAGGCTTGATTTAGTGGACGATGATAAAAGATAGTATACGACGATTTGTTGTTCATTATTCCTTTTTCATGTTTGATTCTTGCGGGGGATGGTCTTGGCTCTCGTCCTTATCTTCCTATAGCGATATCATATTACAATCCAGTGATTGATTATGTCAGCTTTAATAGCAAGTATACCTAGATTAGTCCAAGAACTTGCGACTCCATAGTTCTGTTGTTGGAGATTGTAGTGATTTAGAACAGAACTCTGTTCCACAAGAGCTTGATCTTGTTATGAGAAAAAGATTCCCTTTGATGAATAAATGCAACAGATTATCATGTGCGCTGACTGAGTTTCATTGACATAAGCTGTCTGGTATAACCTAACCCGAGTTCTGCGGCAGATCGAATTTTCTGCAACTCCTGGCAATTTTTCCATGGAAAACTTGCAAGGATGATAAAAGTAGTATGCCATGTAAAGTCAGGTGTTTTTTTTTTGGGTTGCTATATCATATCACATTCTGAATTTACATAGTCCTGGAATGGGTTAGAGTAAGAGGGTATACAGTATCAAAGACAATCCTGGCAAAAACATGTCGAACTTCCTCTAGGTTGCCCATAGCTAACAACTCATAGTTTATCTTCTTACCTAGCTTGGGCATAAAACGTCTCTCTCTGCCATTCCTCTGTATACACTCAAACATCCTGCAAACTTTTAGATACAATGCCAATGGAATGAAAACCTGCATGGTTAATAGAGTAAATAATCAGATATTCCAGTAACTAAAGAATGAGAGAAAGTACATTGCACTCATGGAGTCAAAGGTATTTGACAGGTTTAAGAATCAATTCAACAAATAAAAAGTTTCTGAAGTTCTTCAATGAAATATCTCAGGTAAGTCCATATCTTGACCATTTTCTATATGTTACCCAAAGTCCATTTTAACTGAACTTGTTTTAATGGTTAAACATTCTATCAAAAAGATAAAAGAGAGGCCAAGAAAGAAAATGCTTACCATATCTGACTGTGGAGCTTTAGGGTAGTCTGACATGGCCTGAGACACGTAATACTCATCTGTCATCTTAACAACCATTTGTTTAACTGATGAGGCAAGATCTTCAACCTCAGCAACCAATGACTTAGTGTCCAGATCCTGAGGTTCTGATAACTCCAGAAGGCTGACATCATGTGGTCTAGTGATCCTCCTCGCTATGTCTACTGCTTCTGACATATCGCCGCCGTTGTGGAGAGCAAGACAAAATGCAGCAACCACCATAGGGTTCCTTGGTTGGTCAGACACTGCTTTATGGAAAGCAAGGATACCAAACCTGAAAATGTGAAGCCGTGATAAATTGGTCGGTACAACTTACGATGAACTCTAAGAATTTACCACAGACAGTTCTAAGCCAATAATGAAAATCCTAAGAGCAAATCAGGGCATGGTCTGCAAATAACCATGTTGTTGTTGTGATTAGTAATTGATGTTGAGGATGTTGCACCATCTCAACAATCTGCAAGCCTGAAAATCTACAGCATACTTCTGACAAGTAGAAATGGCAACAGATCGGGAATCCGAGCTCAGCTCAAAAGTTTTCTAAAAGCCTGAATTCAACCTAAAGCCCGATCAAACTTGAAAGACTTGGCCTAAACCCAATCTTGATCGAGTTTCGGATAGCCTGAAGATCAATCGAGCCCAATGAAGCTTTAATTTGACCCAATTAGGTCACATCAAGCCTAATTGGATGGGGTTAGGTCCAAAAACCATTTTAAAAAATATTAAAAGGTCTAGTACCCATTTAGGCTATGTCAAATCCAAAAGTTTATCCCTTTTAGAAAAATATTAAATGTTTCAAAGTCTAATTGAAGTAAGTCAAGTCCAAAAGCCCAATTCTTTGAAAGTTTTGTAATTAAGCAAAGACCCAAATGCTCTATTTATAGAATCACTTTCCTCCTCCTTGTCTTTTCTCTCCTTGTGTTTTCACTTTCAATAATGAGAATTGGGAAAGTGATTCCATAAATAGATCATTTGGATCATTGCCTCAATCACAAATCTCCCAAAGGATTTATGTATAGTTAGGCTTCAGACTTTGGGTCAAGCTTGAATGTAGAGCCCGAAGTTGACTCCAAGTTCGAATATTTTATAAATAAAAGACTCGAGTCTAGCTCTAAACTCGGTCAATAGGACCAAGCCCATTGACTACAGGTCGGGTCGGGTCGGGCAGTGACTTTTTTGCCATCCCTACTTACAAGAATGCTAACAATGTAATAATAAAGTACATTTAACAATGTAAAAGGATTGAAATCTTATATGCCTGCAAATCAGGTACAGATGTTACAGGTCCAAGTTTTTTCGATAATCACAATCTAGGAAAATAACAATCAAGACTACAATGCAAAGATATGCCAGTTTTCTCAGAAGTTTCAGCGTATGATTTTTTCTATCATAGCAGCAAGTAGCAAAGGGAAGAAAATAGATTGGATGGATCAAAATGGGAAATCTAAATCTTCTGAACAAGGTATTACAGTTAAGATGGAAGAAATATCAGTCATATCTTAAGAACCTTTTATGTTCACATGTATCATCCAACAAGCTTTGCAATTCCTATGTTCACTAAGACACATTCCATAATCTTCAATTACAATAGAAAGACAACTGTGAAATATCAAGTCAATTTGAAAAACTACAATTATTAACATGATGTTTCACTGGATATTATATACAATTGGACTGAAATAAATAAAAAGACAAGTAACCAAGAACAGACTTACCATAAACTGCCATGGCATGGCCTATCAGGTGCAAGAAGTCTATCCAAGTTAGAAAACAGACACTGCAAATGAATGAACAGATAATTTGATCACTTAAAAGTTCATCATACTACCAAGCCTTTCTGATATGTACAATTCATAGAGTATTGTAATGAGATAAACGTTAAAATCAAACCCCTTTACTTTCAGATACCATTCTGTCTCTTTGGATTATTCCCACAAACTTGAATATCTAACGAGAAAGAATTACATAAGCATTCTCGACGAATCAATGATCAGGAATGCATGGAAAATAAATATAATAAAATTTTCAAATCCAATAACACAAAATACCTACAGTCCACTGCACTGTTAACCTGGAATTGTAGCGACAGATGAGACAGTTTTTGTAGGAAATAACTTAATTCTTTGATGAAGATGGACATTTTGTGTTATTTGTTAGATTAGTGAAAAGTAGGAAGCTCTACCTAACTTCAATCCACTTATTTATTTCAAAATGCTTTACCCTGTAAGCCATTTCAGGCATAAATATAGATCTGTCTTAGTGTTCTCTCAGTAACAGAGGATCCAAAGCTTTTTTGTTTTCCAAAAGAAGAAAGAGGGACCAAGATGTGAGTTAACGTAGTTACCAAAAGCATATTAGATCTCTTGTCACGTCTTTTGAAACCAAGTCGTACAAAATATGCTGCCTGCATGAGAAATGACATTAGATTTGAACTATAAATCTCATGGGAAGCTTAAAATGTAAAATCCAAACCTGAATAGGCAAAAGTATTTCGAGAAGTCCAAATTTCCACAGTAACCTCAATGACGCTTCAGCAGAACCATATGCCAACATGTAGTTCATTTCCATCATAAGCCTAGACTAAAATATTGAGATACTAGAGACAAGTTAGGCAGGAATATACAGATGTAAATAAAATCCATGGAAGATGCTGAAAGAGTAAGAAAGTGGCATACCTTATCAAGTCTTGATATTAAGTGTGAAAGATTTTTGACACAATGAGCTGTCTCTCTAGAGAAACGAAATCCTAATCGGGCAGCAATTCTCACTCCACGCAGAATGCGAGCTGTAAAGAAAAGGAATCACATAATATCCCATTACACACTGAGATATGACATTATTATGAGCATGTCTGCCTCTACCTAATGCAGCAGCTCAAATAATTTTGCTAGGTCCATGTTGCGGAGGAAAACCAAAATGGCTGGATGCAAATGCAAGCTCACCACAGTCATCTTGAAAAGAAGTGCTTGCAGGGATGATAGTGCGCACCTAGTTCCAGGAAAGGTGAAGTCACGATAATAAAATTTTTGACAAAATCTAAACTCATTGGAAAGCAAATAAGTTAAGAAATACATTCACACTTTAGCCTTTCTAATGTCTTTTAGACCCCCCATATAGTCGTATACTAATTTTGCATATGGATCGAACAGTAACCTGCATGCAAATAAAAAGAGAAATTAGTATATGGGCAAGAAAAGAAGCAAAAAGTATTCCATGCTAAAAATGTCACTAAACTGAAAAATCTTCAAACCAGTGACCCTGGCTTTTGTTAATCAATAAAATGACATTTTCACTGTCAAACTTTTCAAGCACCGACCCATTGATTGTGAAGTCCCGTTGCAGACAATTTCTCCAACGAACGTAATCCTTTTTGTCACAGTCAATGGGGCTTTCATCACATTGTCTAAAATCACCGCCAAACCTCTTTCCAATGGTGCGAAAACTTGAAACCTAGCATTAACAACTAAAACTAATAACTGAGAAACAAAGGATGGCTAAATTAAAATAAATGCACTATAAAAACCATGTTTAATAAACAGCAAAAAGCATATAGGCTAAGAATCTCTCTCCATGGGTTATGAGAAGAATGGCTATAAAGACCAACAGTAATAAAAGAAAAGAAAGAACTATACCTCCACAATATCATCGCCAATATGCACATGACATATAGGGAACCGTCTGCCAATTATTTCACACCATGAAAATGTCCTCATTACCTGCAACTCAGATTGAAGCTTAGATCACAATTAGTTCTAGGAAGATTTCCAGCTATACATTGGTTATATTTGATAACAATAATTGTATTAACAGTCTGCTTTGCCTTCTTCTTTTTTCTTTTAGTAAACAAGTAACTTATAAAACACAGTGCAGAGTTGAACTACAATCCATCAATGCTGAAGATGGAAAAGCAAAATCTAGAAGGACTTGGTACATATCTATCTATGCTGCCTAAAACTTGTCTAGTTTGGCCCATTTACGGCAATTAAGGCAAGCTAACTAAAACTAATAAAGGTTATCAAAAGGATGGAACAATTGTAGGTTTCTAATTCCAAATAGGCAACAAGGTAAATGAGTCATAACACCTCGAGACATTTCATGCGAATATGCACGCAGGATCAAGCATCTGTAGCATCTCATGTAACTTGAGAAAAAAGCTAACCTCTTTGAGTTCTGCAGATGTTATTACGTCAAAATCCTTTGGTGTACGGTTCAGGATAAGATCACGGACACATCCTCCCACAAGGTAAACCTCGTATCCTACACTATCAGAGTAAGATAAGGAAACAACTTTTTAAGAACATAAGACTAAATAAAGCAAAAGCTAATAAGGAGCTACATATAACCTTTTCGCCTAAGTGCATTAAGCACCTTTCTAGTAGGCTTTGCAATCATTGAAGTACTAATTCCAAGTTCCTTGGAATTCAACCTTTTCCACTCTGGAGGCTTACCACCATTTACTTCTCCGACCTTAGCTCCTGAAAAAAAAAACTAAAGTTAAAGAAGGATATAAAAACACCCAAAAAAATGGTATCTTTACAATTCCAGGAACCATGAATTCCAGAATGAGTAAAAAACCAGAAACTACTATCTTTGTATGCCTGTGGAGAGAGGAGAAGTACCCAAACTGGAACTTTTGCTTTCCACCAAAAACTCCGGCTCATCAAGAGCCTGGATTGCTACAATGGAGCTGAAGCGAACCTGAAAAGAAATAAACCATCAATCAAAATGAAAGCTGAAAGGTTCCATAACAATTCAATTACTTGCATTTGCATAACATGCTTACAGAAAGATGCATACTTTACACAAAATCTAACCTTGCGAAAGCAACAAGCACGAGGGATTCGAGGGACCAAAATGGGTCTACAAAAAAAGCTCAGCCCGGAAATTGCCATGAGCGAAGGTGTGCAAAATTTGTACGATTAATCCCACGCCTTGAAAAGGCAAGGGATAACAGGTTTAGGGTTTTAGAGCGATCAGACAGACAGAGGAGATCCACGTGAATGTGGATTGGGTTCCATCAAAGTTGGGAGGAGAATAAGCCCTTTGATCCTTTAACAATTTTGGATCTAGACCCAATTTTCAACGGTGGGCTACATTGGCCATCTATAAACAACAGATCTTCCTATCATGTTGTGCAATGGCGTCTAAACATGATTTGATATGTTCTTTATATTTGATTGAATTAAAAAAAATCATGTTCTATATGCATTGATGAATGATAAAGTAATGTTGATTAATCTATTTATTTATTAATTAAGTCTATTACTTCACTTTAAATTATTACGATAAATGACTCATTTGAAATACATGATTTATAAATTATTATAATATTTATTTAATTATAAAATATAAATTTAAAATATAGGGACTGTTTGGTTCCACTTTTATTTTTTAAAAGTTATTTTATATTCCATTTTAAAAAATATAAGTACATAATTTTATATTCCATTTTTAAAAATATATGAGAAAATTCTCCAAATATGAAAGTAAAATTAAACTCTTAGCTCTAATATTACAAGAGTGCTAAATATAAGTACATAATTTAGTAAAAGAAAAGGAAACATCAAAATGGTTTTATAAATTAGAATGTATCTGTTGAAATTTATTTTCTTTTAATTATGGAAATAAAAGATTAAATTTTATTAATAAGAATATTTATTATTAGTATTTTAAAATATATTAAATAAATTCTTAAAAATATACTAATTCACCGATTACATTCTATGAATAAATTATTTGACAAATCAAAGAGTTGTGACAGGGATGTCAATTTGGCCTGACTCGATTTTGGTAGGAGTTTTTCGAGCCACTGATGAAGCTAGGTTGAACATAGGTCGGCCCGATCTGACCCATGGCCCAATTGAAATATCAAAACCGACGTTATTTTTTAATTATTTTAGAAATATAATCAGATGGGCTAGGCCGGCTACCCCTGACCCATTCGATCATGGGCTAGGCCAACTGTAATATACATCACACTTAACAATTTAACACCAATCAGCTCGCAACCTATGCATGTCAATGGAGCCATGGATCGACCCAGTCAACTTGCAACCTATACATGTCAATGGAGCCAAGGGTTATGAGTTGATTGGTGTTAAAATGTTAAGTGTGATGTACACTAAAGTTTAAGTTAGTGGATGACGTACCAATATGACTAACTTGTTCTTGCTTTGTTTAGCTGTGGAAGCAACGTTAATTTTATTGAAGGAAACCTAGTCGAGTAGCTTCTTGTCGGGATCAGATCATTTGTTTCAGTTAATTAATTCTTACCATGTTTTACTAAATTTTATTCAAGCATTTATGCAAGGTTCACATAAATGTGTGGATTAGATTAAGTGACATAGGGTTGAAACATATCATCTTCTAAGCTTTGATTGGTATTGTATGTTGCCTCGTAATGGGATTCCAAACTAATCCTGCTAACCTTATGATGGGATGATTCTAATATCGCTCTTGTTTTGGAAGGAAAATTTCACTTTGAATTTGCTTTATCCGTTGAAATATTGAAATAGCTTTTTTTGTAATGCAAAAATAAGGTTACGTATTATTAAACTTTTTTAGGTTACGTTTAAATTTTTATTACATAATGTTGTTATTGTTTTCCTTAAGTAGCTAGTGATAGTAATATAATCTAATATAATTTCAATGGCCTGAAATTGAATTTGAGTCAACACATTTCATATTAGGTATGAAATGATAGATTAAATTTGACAATTAAATTAATAAAATAAAAAGAAAATTAGAATAGTTAGTAAAACAAAGTGAATAAGAAAAACTGATCTCAAATTTTAAAATAATCATTTACTTTCTCACATAATATCTTATAAATGCATAAGATATTTTAAAATAATTATTTATTTACTTGCATAAAACATTATCACCTCTCTCGATCTCATACAATATTAAAAGATCATTATTTTATTATTGCTGCATATAAACTAAATGAACAAATAATTCATTCATATTCAAGTAAATTTGTGTAATTATAATTTTATCTAACTTTTCAATTATAATATATAAAACGTAACTTAAATATTTTCTTATAATGACTTATTTGAATTATTTATTAATTTGTCTTCTTTTTTGTTTTACCTTAGGTAATGAATCACGTACAGCCATGAAGGGTATTATGGCAGTTATACTCTAAATAACTACCAAAGGTAGTTAAGGTGTTGGGCCCCGATTCGTAATAAGCATGTTTCAATTATTTTGAGGTTTTCGTTTGATAATTTCAATCTGGTTGGAATAAATTGAGGATTTTATTGTATAGATTATGATTATTCAATGAAGGATTTAGTGAAATTTGATTTGTTGATAAATTATTTTTGGTGATGTATTGTTAGTAAAAAAAATTATATGAATTGAGGGTCCTATGAATTTAGGTTATGGAGATTAAATGGAGGGAATAAATTAAATTAGAGCTTTATAAGTTGTTTGAATTTTTAAAAAAGAATAAGTTGGTATAAGGGATAATTAGGAAGATTAGAAATGCTTGTAAGGCTTAAGGTTTCTAAGATGGGCCTTGTAGTCTTAGTATGCTTTTAAATGCAAAAGAAATGAAACAAATAGGCTAGGGTCCATTAGGTTGTAATTAAATGAGAATGAAGTGTAAAGAAAGCAAGTGGGCTTTGTAATATTGTAAATGGCCTATGGCATAGTAGTTAAATTAAAAGAAGGAAGATTGGGCTTAAGTTTAAAGGGAGGCCCACGAAAGTTTTAGCTTAGGTTTGAAGTTAGCTAGTGAAATAAAAAGAGAAGGTATTAAGGAATCAAAACAATTAAAAGAGGAAGAGGGAAATAAGCCTTTGGGCTTTAGCCCTTTTACATAGCATAGCATTAAGTGAATGAAAAATGAAGGAGGCCCACGAATTTTAGGTTATTAGTTAAGTAAAGGAAGCTTAGAATGTTTAAAAGAAAAGAAGAGTATGAGGTGAAGTGTCGTATGGCATAAATGAGTGGATGGAAATGCATCATAAGGAGAGCAAATGAGTGTTGTCGTTTAAGCTAAGTTATTAAGTTAGAAAGGTAATCTCTAGAACACTCACGACAATATCAAGAAGAGAAGCATTCGAAAATATCAAGGAGAAGCAAAGATGGAGGTGTCGACTTTTCAAGAAGAAGAGGAAGGTGATGGGTTTCGGCCAAAGCAAGAAGAAGAAGAAGAAGAAGAAGAAGGATAGAGGAGAAGTCGTGGGTCATCTCCTAGGTAAGATGAATTTCGAAATTTGTTGGTTTTGTTGCTAAGGTTGTGTCATTCTTGCTTAAAGATGATGATTTGAAGAGAGATTCATGAAAGAATAAGGAAGAAAAGAGTTATTGAAAGTGAAGAAAATCTGATTTCGTTGGGTTTCATTAGGTAAGGAAAATTTCATGGTTTTGTTGTTG
>JAOSBP010000006.1:29169288-29187301 GCA_027563825.1 Erythroxylum mucronatum | reverse complement strand
GAATTGAATTCATATCATTCCAAACATGAATCCCGCTAATACACAGGTCTAAGAAGGTTTAGTAGTACGCAATCTTATTCCTAACTAATAAAAAGGTTGTGTCCAAATCACATTTGAATCGTCTAATTTAATAAAATTTTAAACTAGTAGATTTCTTAAATTAATTTTAAATCATAAAATAAAATCTCAATCAAACAATTTAAATTAATTTGAACAAAATACAACTATTTTAAAATAAAATTAAGTTATAATATACTCTTTATTAATTTTAGACTCAAATAATCAGTTGCAATTTAACAAATACATGTAAATTCTTATTTTATTCCCAACAATAATTTAATTTGCAATCTCACTATCAAACTTTCAACCCTCTTACTTATAAATAATTTTTTATTGGACCAGTTGAACCACTCCAAGACATTTTCTATTCATTGTGGTCCATACATATGGACCACGGGAATCACGACAGGTTGCCTGTAATTCTCCATTGATATTGTGTTAATGTTAAGTATGTTTTTAAAACAGATTTAACGGTCAAGAATAATACTATCTTTTAGGTGGCGCACTCTTTGAATGAGCATTAAACAAAATTTTTAGAGGAAACAAGAGAATTTATACTCATAAATACCCTTTGAATGAGTATGGAATATATTTTCCAAATAAAATCAATGATTATAAAATTTATTTAGTGTATCTTTCTTATATCAGTAGAGTTTTTTTAGAAGAGCTTTTTTAAAAAGTCAGTTGACTATTTGACTGTCATTTAAAAAAGAGCTTTTTGGAAAGAGCTTCATACAATAGACTGTTTGACAACATAAAAAAATATATTTAATTTTAAATATATTTTATTTTGTAATAAAAATAACTTATGCGTATAAATATTATTTAAAATATATTAAACAATATGCAAAACACAATATATTAATTATTATATAATTTTAAACCATATAAAACATAAATTAATATATATATAACTAAATCTTTTATATGGATTATAATATAAATAAAACTAATAAAAAAATAAATATTAAAACATACAAAAAAAGTCAAATAATATTATATAAATCTCAAAATAAACGTAAATATGTGTGTTTGCGGGTATTGTGGGAATTAAGTGTAAAACATAAACGTAAAAGGAATTAAAAAATAAGCTCATTAATTGATATGAAAAATCTACCTGAAAAAGTGTTTTTTTGAAAAACTTCAAATTTGAGCTTTTAAAAAGCCTGTATTTCAACTTCTAGAAAAGCCATTTCTATGAAAAAAGTGCTTTTGGATTTTACAGCAAAACACTCAATTTTCTTTAAAACAGCTTTTGCAGTAAAAAAAAGTTCTTATTCACTCTCCAAAAACTAAACCAATAAGGTACTAAGTTGAATTTGACCTACTTCAATTTTAGTTGAGAATTGGATTTAGATATTTGATTTTCATCAAATTTAATATTAAATTTGGCAATATTTATTTAATTTTAGTAATTATAAAAAATTATTCACCTTAACAAATCATAATAAATATAATTATGAAAAATGTAATCACAGTTGCAATAAATTCGTGTTATATCATAATTGCACCTTAGATAGGAACTAGATCTGTATCAGAAAGAGATTTCTCAAAGCCTCAGCGTCCTTGTGTCCTGTCCTGGCTATTCCGTGGATCGGCTACGAGGAGAGTGTGAAGCTACACCGTACGTACAGTTAGCTCTGTCACCTTTAGCTAATGAATTACCTCCGTGAGAAACGACTGACGCGTTGATTGAACCCATGTGTACGTACGACAGACTCCTGGAACCTCTACCGGTTTGTTTCCTTCTTGTAAAAAATACGACTTGCTCTTTCCAAAGTTAACGAGCGATGAAAACAAATTCTTACGTCGTGGTCCTAAACCCAGCTAGCTTTGGTTGTTTCTGACAATGTTGACATGGAAAACCTTGGCTTCTCCAAGAACGATATCAAGGTTTCAGACATGATAAGAGTGACAAGACTGTTGACACTCGAAACTTGTGGATTGCTATTAAGAGTTGGTATGATGAAGGCGAGCCTTACTTATCCAAATCGATGTTTGAAGATCTCCATATCATAATATGGACTACTACTTTTCAGAAGTTGGATGCAATTTGGATTAGTAGTTTACAGCTAGCACCGAGTAATATGTTAATTCTCTACACTTTACCTGTAGAGTTTATAAAGAGAAGATTTGGTTTGTTGTAATTTCATTATTTGTTTGTTATTCATCTTTATGCACCTCTAACGCCCTAAATCGGGATAAAATCTTGTTTAATATTATGGTGTCTTATTCTGTCCTATAAATCTAAGTCATTTATTTACGCTAGATTCACGAGAAACTCACATAAATAAATAAATGAAATTTATATGACAAAATAATATTAGACAGAAGATTCAGATTCTCCTAAACCTACCTACTTCTCTGGCATAGTTGGTTTCAAATCCATGAGAGCATACATATGAACTAGAATTGCTAATCCATCAACCCTGAACTTGTACTAGAATTGCTAAATCATTTCTTCATATATAACCTGTATGCATAAATCTTCAGTTTAATATTGGCAGCCACAACCTGTGAAGATTCTCATTGGGCCATCTCAGCAGTGATACTGAAAGTCCAGAAGGAGATAAGCATGCCTGTGGTAAATCGACATGTATGTGTTGACGTAAATCAGACCAATGCATGATCTACCAAAGCAAAGGACAGAGTACCGTTGTAGAGTTAATTTCTTGGAGAGATAGGAACTGAAGTAACTAAAACCTCAGGCAAAGACACGCCTACTGCTAAATGATCACAGAAAAAGGCCACCCCGAGCATCACGCGTATAACTGAATGGTCTCAATCAGAAATAGTCGCTCAACCCCACAAAAACAATCCTTATCTCTGAAACATTTAACGTACAAGCACCCTCCAACCAGACACTACGCTTTCAGAAATTTACAAATCCATTAAAACTGAATTACATACAAAACTTGGCTTCGTGATCCTTTTGTTCTATACTTCATTCCCTGGAGAGGAGTACAACAATGAAGAAGAAACATTGAAAACGTGTAAGAAAAGGGTGTTCAAACCCAACAAACCTTGCTTCTAGGTCCTACTGAATAGATCATTTCTGAAATATTGCAGATTCCTGTAAAACACAGGTGTTTGGTGATCTGGTCAGTACCAAAAACTGACATGCGTAAAATTTAATAGGCCAGGAAGGAGAGACGACGGTCGATTGATGTTTTGACTATTCTTCACAGAAGAATGAAGACGTGTGAAATCGTTCTTTAAATTACGAAGTGCAACTACGATCATGATCACCTTATCCTTAACTTTTGATTATTTGATTTCTGGAAATAGATTATTTGATTACTAAAAATAGATAAAATAGAAAATAATATTATGATAATATTGTCAAAATATTGTCAACTTATTCAGTGTTATCATTAAAATATCATATTATGGTATCTTATATTAATTTCTTTAATAATTATTTTATTGATACCTTAAAATCATATAATAATTAAAAATTAGTAAAAAAAATTTCATCATTATTTTTAATATTTAATACCAAATATTAGTATAACTATTAATTTTGTTTAATTTCATACTAAACATACATAGTAAGAAATTTTATTCATATTCTAATTCTCACTTTCTATTTCCATTTTTTATTTCATTACTGATTACCAAATGAGACTTTATTATTATTAGGGTGAGATTAATTATTTTAATTATTTTAATTAAATTTGTATAATTGTAATAATATATGTTATTAATTATAATTATGTCAATGACTCGCAATTATTCACTTCGTTTATTTTAAATCAAATTATTTAAAGAATTAAGTTTTTAAAAAATATTTTAATTTTTAAGACTAAAAAACAAAATATTTGGTTTAGCTTTTGGTTGCAATCTAACTTAAACCACTACTTTATTTGACTTGTAGTATTATTAATTTTTTATTATTATCTTATTTTTTGAAAAAGGTTATGTTTAAATGAAAAATATTTCAAATATTAAACATAATATTCTCTTAAGAGGATAATATATTTTAAATAATTTATTTATTTAAACTACCCATCTAGTTGATTTTTTAATAAATATAATTTAGAAGAGTATCTGTAACTTTCTCATTTTAAAAATATTATATTAAAATTGAAGATATTTTGATGTACTTTTTATTTCTTTTAAAATAATATTAAATTTTAAAATACTAAACTAATCCAAACCACCTAAATCAAATTGATTTTATTTATATTACTTTAGTTTAGTTTGGTCTAAATAAAAGGAACCATTATTTTAAAATATTGTTAGAAATCAAATCAAACCACTAGGTTTCCATTATTTAAATCCTTATAATGATGTATTGACTTGTTCAACTCAGGAAACTATTTACTTAAATAGTTTAAGAGTGTTGAACTAGACTAATGAATAACAAATATTGATTTTGACAATCTAATTTGGCCATGTCTACTTGAATTATAAAAGGGGTACTACTGCTATGCCAGGCTGGAAAAATTAAAAAGGATCTATAGCAAATCAATTACCTAGTGAATAAGACTGCTCTCTCTGAGAGAGTTCGGAAAGAGTTATAATATACGCAACCTTTTCTTGTATTTTTACAAAAAGTGCAAATATATGGAAACAATTTTTTAATTACAATTTTGCAAATTATATTTGGGATAATGCAAGTATGCTTAAATAAATTGTGATAATAAGATTGTAATTATAACATTGTAATTGTAATTAAAATTATACAATAATAAAGATAACAATTAGTATAAATCCCGCTGATACGCATGATCCGGAGAAGTTCAGTAGTATACAACCTCGCCTCTAACTAGTAGATAGGTTGTTTCTAATATTATTATAATTATATAGATATAAATTATGGTATAAAATAGGATTTTTTATTTTTTAAAAAATATGAATAACATAGTTCTTATGTGTTGTTAGAATTTTATTCAACCAAATCCAATAAATTTCATACAAACTTCTTGGGTAACAAATTGTTAATTAACATTATTACATAAAAAAGAATAAATTATTTTGAATATCCTATTCCTTTTAATTCATAATTTATTAACTGTATTTCAATGATAATATTTTATATTACAAAATTTGAAAAAAATATAACCATATATTTTATTATAATATCATTAATGCCAAATTTAAAGAGCATTTCAAATTAATTTTATTACATTATTTATAATGTTTTTTGCCAAAATTTAACAATATTTTTATTATTTTCAAACTTTTGAATTTTAAAAATCACAAGGAATATGTTCCTTATAAAATATTTTTAAAAATTTATCAAAAGTCCATTAGATTTTTTCTTAACACTTAAGCAAAATTTCAGAAAAAAATTAAGTATTGATTCTTTTAAAAATGTAACAATTCATTGATCACAATTCACTCATCATAACAATCTCTGAATTGGGAATTTCTTCCAAGATGATACAACGAGGATATTGGGAAAGAGACAATGATAGCGATGAGGAAGGCTGGTTGAAGAAATGGACAGAAAAGGGCAGCCATGTCCACACATAACCAGCCAACTTGACGTTAAAGCAATCTTGAGTAGTTGTTTTCACTTCTCAGCCTTGAAAGTGAGCTAAAGAGCACCATAAGCTTGACTTAGACAAATGATCAAACTTCACAGCTTCATTACAAGATCTCTGCTGAAACACTCGCAGCAGAGCAAATGTCTCTGAGACGTCCCTGAAAAAGGTACTTTTCAGACACGTAATTTAAAGCGAAAAATAGTAGAAAAAGACCACCAGCTTGGCTTTAGCGGGGCGGAGGGGTAGGGGTAGGGGCTGCAACCCCTGCACTAGTAACCAGTTCACACGTATGTTAATCCCAATGTTACATTAAATTGTCCTTCTGTACTCATTTGTGATTGGTCCAGTGAAAGAGAGAACCTTCGTCATTTTGCTCGTTTCTTAACTGTTCCTCCTCTCTTCTTTGTCAAACAAGTGCTCTCGATCAATTAATGCAAGGATCTACACTTTTTCTTGTTTGGGTTAGGTGCGTTTTCTCAAGCTACGTGTTCTCCAACTTTTACTGGAATTCATTTTACTCAATTTGATGACCCTTCCCATGCAAAAGAAGCCATGCCATTGCTATGGTGGCCGGTGCGGTGGGGAGGAGCAGACCAAGGGGTTGATTAAAGGTGCCGTATCTGGCGGTCCACAAACAATTCAAAATTAACGATAAGAGTGAGAGAGGGACACACACACACACGTTGATTGGCTGAGGCGTAGATCCCGTCAAGCGTGGTAGCAGCGATTAAGGAAACATTTTCGCGTGGTTACTGGATAATTGTTTCCATCGGGCTTTTGTCTTTTAATTAAAGGGAAAAAATGTTTTAAAATAGGCCCCCCGATTAGTTTAATTTTTTTTAAAATAGGCAAATTTTTAGTTTAATTTAGTTTAATAATTTTTGTTATTAAATATATATATATATATTAATTAATTGGTCAAATTTTATAAACTGAGTAGTTTTTATAAATCAAAATAAACTAATTAACTTTTATTTGTCAGTTTTCTTTTTTCAAATTAAACTTAAAATTTTTCGATCAATAAGAATAATTTTTAATTATTTTTTAATTATTTTAATTATTTTTAATCTTTAACCGATTTTATGATGATCTAATATTAACCGAATCTTTTAAACATTAAACATTTTGTATTACTAATTTAAGTTTATGTCCAATTTTGAAAATATTAGTAAAAATATAAGTGTTGCACTTTTTAGACTTTTTTTTCATAAAGTTGGACAACATTTAAATGTATTTTTTGTTTTTTCAATAACTTATCGATTAAATTGCGTAATTTGATCAAGATAAAGGTAATAAAATGATCCAATAAATGATCTAAATCAATTGGTTGAAGATCAAGAGGAAAATAGATCTCGATTGGTATGAATCAGACCTATATTGAGCTTGTAATAGGGAAGCACGATATGGAAACTATTTATAAAGGTTAAAGTCTCTTACAATTACTCATATCATTCGTAAGCATATGGATTTTTTGACCCGATAAAAACGCTTACGTTTTGAGAAAATTTAAAAAGACGTTAATCATGTATTAGTGAACGATTTTCGTAAAGATCACAAAAATTGGAGCTCGTTTGGTCACAAAAACTACTTCGAAAGTTAGAATGTAACTGAAATCAGGTAATCTGCATTTCTTTCATTTTTTTTATCCGGGCCAAAGCTTTTCTTCTTCGTCTAGGACTCGGGTACGAACCACGCGTGTGTGGAGCTCCATATTACAATATCTGTTGGGTCAATGTCAAGGGTCAACCCTCTCGGTGGCTGGCTCTAACCTCGAAGACGAGCATAGCCCAAATTCCTCCTCCGTTCTGTACACACTGGTTTGAGTTTATTATTAGCGACGTACACTTGCCAAGCTTGTGATTGCCAAAGTACACAGAGAGACGACTACTTCTCTCATCGGAGTTCTGTTATTTTCCTCTGATTGTGACCCTTTCCACTCTCTTTAGGTCTTTGTTATCCAGTCAAACACAAAGAGATAAAAAGTAGCACAAGCAAGGAAGGAGGAGGACTATTATTTCAGAGCAGGAAGCAAAAAGGGTATCATGTTCGTGTGAAACCAGATCCCACTATCACCAACCATTATTATTATGTTTAGCAGAAGCATAGGTATCTTCTCTGAATTATTCACCATACCCACCAAAAAGAAAAGAAGAGAAAAATCTCTGGATGGTCCAATTCTGTACAAGTAAGTTTCCATTCTACTTTCAAAGTTGTCCTGTTGTCCAAAGAGGTATTCTAATATAATTATTAATTAATAAATTATTATTTAGTTTGAGATATAAGTTTTTAGAGACATAATAGATTGACACAAAGGTCAAATCAGTATCAGACTGATTTAAGATCCAATTTTTCTAAACAAATCGACATTATTTTACTTAAAAGAGTTAAGTCTTGTTAAATGATCGTTTCAAAGATCAACTTAATTGGTTTTATTTATTCACTTAACACATCCTCTTAAGTGAAAGCCCTTTGAGCTTGAAACTTGTACAGGCTTACTCTATCTTGTGTTGAATAATAAGTGGATGGTAGAATTTGAGCTCACGATCACTTGGTCACAAAAGCTCAGATATCAAGTCAAGTGATCGTTTCACTATAATAACTTATGCTATTGTGTGAGGCCAACTTAATTGGTTTTATATATTCACTAATATACCTCATTAAGTGAAAACCTTTTGGGTTTGAAATTTACACAGGTTCACTCTATCTTGTGCTGAATAATAGGTAAGTGGTAAGATTTGAACTCATAACCACTTGGTCACAAAGGTTCTGCGTGAGACCAACTTAATTAATTTTATTTATTTACTAACAAGTCTCGTAGAGAAATGAGCTCGGATAACCTACACTTAAACTCAATTAAAAAAATTATTTTATACTTATAATTTAAAAAAATTAGCGAGATCAGGTCTTTGGGCAGACTTATTATCATCTGTAATTGATTTGTTAAATAATTTATTAAATTAATATATAAAAAGTAAAAATGTTCATCAGTAACTAATGAAATGGACAAGTCCAGGGTACAATTTTTAAATATATTCTTATTAAAAATTTTTGGTCCCTCCCTTTGAAAATGTTATTCTCTGAGCATTTATTTTTGAGGGGATGAGAGAGATGGAGAAATTATGAGACAAGACCAGTCAAATGTTGGTGACTCTTTAAATAGCCTTGATGTAGAGGCCCTCTTAGATTGCCATAGATCGACTTTTCTCGACTGCTGCCTCTGGCTGCCTCCAAACTCCAACCTCCATCATCATCTTCCCACTTCTCTCTTCCATCACTTTCTTGGAACCTTTCAATTTTCCAATCCTAAAGCTCCATCAAATGTCGGCCTTTTCATACCAACACTACCACCCTTTTCTTCTGGACACGTCTGTTACGAACATGACGGGTTTATTGGATGATGAAAACATCAAGAACAACTGTTTTCCTCAAGTTTACCCTCTTGGATCTCTTTATGGAACTCCTCTTGATGCTAAATTTCAGGAAGCTAGTCATATTGATCACAACTCTAAGGTTGTGATAAGTGATACTGAGACTTCTGTTACCAAAAAACAGAGCACAGACTCTTCGACTATAGTGGACAAGCTTGAAAGTGGTGAGCAAGTCACTCAGGAGGTGATTCCCATGAACAAGAAGAGGAAGCATGCAAATGGGTCATTCTTGACCTCTGCTCAATCGAAGGTAGGCCATCGTGAAGTTCATACACACATAAGGATTCCATCTAATGATGATATGCTTGTTCATTGATCTTTGGTGTTTTTGTTAGGATGCTAGAGAAGGGAAAAGCAAGAACCATAAGAAATGTAATGATGTTATGAAGGAAGCTGAGAAGCGGCCAGAAGCCCAGAAAAAGGATCAGAAGAAAGCTACTGAAGAGCCTCCAACAGGCTACATTCACGTAAGAGCAAGGAGGGGTCAAGCAACAGACAGTCACAGCCTTGCAGAGAGGGTGCTTTTTCTTCACCAAAACCTTAAACTTTCATGTTCCCATACAAGAAACTTCAAATATTTCCAAGTCCCTGCATAATATTCCACCAAGTCATGTCTCATTAACAATGTCCATAAATAACTTTCAGGCAAGAAGAGAGAAGATCAGTGAGAGGATGAAGATATTGCAGCGACTTGTTCCCGGTTGTGACAAGGTTGCTGTTCAGTTCCCTGTCTTAATCTTGTCTTTCCCTATTCCTTTACTTTGATTTATATATATGACAGCTTAACGTGACACAGGTGACTGGCAAGGCCCAAATGTTGGATGAGATCATCAATTATGTCCAGTCCTTGCAAAATCAAGTGGAGGTAAACATAACAATTTCTATTAAGAAGCTGTATCTTTGACTTGTTCTGTATTGAGGTGTGATCAGTATTAACTCCCTTATGTCTTGTCATTTTCCCAGTTCCTGTCCATGAAGCTTGCTTCTGTTAATCCCTTGATATGTGACATTCGAATGGATCTGGATCCTTTCATAATCAGATCTGAGGTAAAAATTGTGTCTGTAACTTATCTGGTTTAAGATTAAATACACATACAAGACTAAATCTGATGTGATCTGTGAAAAAATTTTCAGAAGTTGAGTGGTATGGAATCACCTCCGCCATGTATGCAACAATGCAGCCTCACCCAATCTGCAGCTTTTGCTGATGTAACCACTATTCTAGCCACCAGTTCTACTAGCAACTTTGCCGCTGTAAATAACTATCCTCTTATTGATAGTTCAGCTTCACTTTTACTTCAAGGTCAAAGAGCTAGTGTCAGTGAACTAATCACCAAGGTATGCCAGTCCTCCTGTGTGGTTTATTGAGAAAAACACTGATTAAGTATCAACCATAACCAAGTTAGATTATCTTCTGACAAGTTACAAATGCAAAATTTCTCAGGATAGTGGTAGTCTATTATGGGATGTGGAGGAGCAAAGGCAGAAACTTCTCAATCCATTCAGCCATGACCTGTGTTCTTTTCACTAAAACAATAAACAAGAGCAGCCCTACAAGGATCTGGTAATCCCCCATCTTCTGTCTCATGTAACTATAGCAAAAAAAAACAAAAATTATATATTGACAAACAAAATATTATGTGCTTCTTACTTATGTCCTAGACTAATAATTTATTTTTAATTTCCAGCTTGCCAGGAGGTGGGAAAAGCCAGCGAAAGGATGACTTGGGAAGATGAGAAGAAAGTACTTGTGTTTTAAGCATATGTTCCAAAGGATGGTTATCTCTTCTTTAGCTGAACCCACCTGTTTGCAAGTGCAATACTGTAAAGAGTTCTTAAGTAGAATCTAAACATGAATAAAGGGCAGCCAAAATCAGTGGATGGAGAAATCAGAGAACATGTACAACCGACCAAATAAGACCAGATCTTTTTGTAGATCCCTTGTTCCTGTCCATTTTGACCACCCTCAAGACTCTAATGCACAAATTCCAAGGTTCCTGTTTGGTTGTTAAGACAGGACACTCCTTTTCATGTAGAGAGTATATTATTCAAAGTAACTATGCACTTTTTCCCATGTAGAACATAGTATTTAAATAACCTCCTGGGATTGAATTATTGTGGATTCAGTTATTCTGTTATTACAGTTATTTTTACTGTTCTTTCCTCCCCTCTCATTCACTGCAGTTGTTGTTGGTGACTTTTGTTCGAATATTCAAGTGTCTTGCCATTTAAGGTGTTGATATTTACTGCAAATTGAAATCAGTTATTAACAGAAAGCATCTACAATTTGAATCTGTTTTTCCTTCAGCTTCATATCTTACCACTCTATTGAATGTCACTTCCAAGTTTCATGTTGCAGCTAGCTAACTTAGATAATAACAATTTAACCTTTCAGTGTGCTAAACTAATTAAAAAATTGTTCTTCAGTCCTGAAACAATGTGACATGGATGCTAAATAATGAAACCTGACAGCTCAATTTGAAAATTAGTAGCTGATTGAAATCGTCAAGCCAGTATGTTAAGGCAAGCAGTCAGGAGAATCCTTTGCCTTAATGGAAATAATTTAAAGTTGAATCAAGACTTTGTACTTGTTTTTCATATGAAATGACAAGCGACAGCAGCTACAAGTTACTTGTCCATTCACCTGTCTGTCAAGTTAAAGAACTCAAAGTATCATTAGAACCTTAAAAACGGTTAATCTAAATCTAATCCATCATTATCCTATGTAATGACATCAGTAGATGTCTTTAAAATGATTGCCCCATCATTTGTAATGATGTGATTACTATTTCTTATCCAAAGCTTTTAACACCTTCGGCTTCCATTCATTTTCCTTTTTCTGGTTTTTAAGTTGCTAATAGCTACTGTAGACACAGACAATCCATGTGCTTCTTATGCTCCTCCTTTTCCTAGTCCTGGCCCACATGTTTAGGTTCTATCTTATATAATTGAGTCGTATTGCACAAATAGTTCGATCTTTTTGTTTTACCTTGTCTTGTCCCATCTCCTGCACAGCTTAAAAAGAACTGGCAGCTACCGCTGGAAGTAACTAGTTACTCCTTGTATGATCTTTTTCCTTTCACCTTCGTACAGGCAACAACCTTTTGAGTTTTCCTCTAGAAATGGTTCAAGTGTTGAAGATGGTCCCTTTACAACTATTCAAAACACACTCAAAAAGTAACATATATCACATTAAATATTCACATTTATCACAAAAGCGGAGGATGATTAATGCTGAACAATGATGATCAATCAATGGAAGATGAGGCCCACCAGTATGAGTTTTGTTCGGCAAGATGGGCAATCTCTATATTCCAGGTGGTTGAAAACTGGATGGCAGATAGGTCACAGTTCTTCTAACATATGGTGTCACAGCTGCGAGAAGCAGAACTAAATACGTACTTACCATGTTTGCTAACTTGCTTGGATATGCCAATTGGATGATGTTAGAAATTAAAGTTTTGGCAATGATGGAACAACATTGCAGCTCACCAACTCATCATTTTCTTCATTTGGGATCATTTGTGCTTGTGTTTTTCTATATATTTCCAAGCCCTACTTGGGTCACTATGTTCATCGTTCATCAAACATTTGCATTATTGACATTTATTAACTTTCCATTTTGCTTTGGCCATCTTGGCTATACTTTCCAAGTTGGGAAGAACATCATCTAGTCTTTTATTACAGAACTTTGGAACTTGGCCAGAAATTAAAGGTGAGGCCGAACTAATTGTTTGCTTCCACGTACCCAAAAATCCAGGAAAATTTGCGTCTGACTATGATCATCCAATTCAATTGGAACAACTGTTCTGTTCTAAAGTAACAAAGACAGCGTCTTTCCTTACAACAAAGCTCTGATATCCTCTAAGTCTTTTCCTGTGATGTGTCAGTGTCCATAGATAAGAGATAACATAAACCCCATAACTTTCCATAAAGCTTAAGGTTCATGAAATTACACCACTTGGCTTAGTCCACCTCATACACAATGATCCAGAAATATGAACCCAACATTTTATTTTCCACGAAAATATGGCGCTCCAGGTTCACTCCATTCGAAGTTCTGCCACGACAGCATATCCTGGAGAATTCTCTTCACTGTATCAGCATAACACATAGACGTGCATGACCCATCCTGATGTTTAATGCTACTTGACAAGGCCTCTAAAACATGATACGTGTCTGCTGCATTTTCTTTTCATGTTATAAAGTTTTAACAGTTCTATACCACAAACTCAGTTTACATTGCTCTAATTAACATGAAATGCATGTCCTAAAAGCCCAGTTGAATGCCCAGGTAAGTCAACATATACTTATGGTCCCTCTGTCTTCAGTTTTGGTCTGTCTTTCACTGACTAAGAAGTCTCACCATTAAAGATTGAATTGATGGCTAATAGAATATACCCTACACCTCCAACGAAGCTAAAGTTCCATGAATGTGTATGTATGTATGTACGTATGCATGGACCATCTCCTGATGAAAAAAGCTAGGCAAAGAGGTCTTGCAATAAGTTTTTCTTTAATTGATCATTAATTCCCAGAGATCACATAACTTGGAGTTATGTTTCAACGACCAAATGCACTTGTACTAAACAACAAAAGGGTATGCAACTACAAGAGATCTTCCCAGCTTGCATGATCCCTTGACTTTCTCGTTCTTAGTGTAGATGTAGTTCTTAACTTGAAGATAAGGACGTGAACAAATGTATATCATATTCACATTTGGAGAGGGACCATTGTAGTGAAGAATGAAGATCATGTTTGGGACGGTGTAGCCTATGGTGGTGAAAGATGGGGCCGGTAAATCGATCGACCGGGGACCCACCACCACCTGCCGACTGGCAACGGAGGAGCAAGCCCGCATGGCAAGGCCCTCCCCTCTTCGCAAGTTGAATTGCAGTGTTTCTTTTGTCTAGTAAGGAATAATAGAGATAACAAACAAAGATATATTGATGAAGGTGACATTGATTTTGTTTTTGGTCATGTCCTCATCTTCTTTGTTTGCTAAGTCATGTGCTGTCCCTAAGATGGTCTTCAAGAGAGTTGTTGTTCCCACTTGTTTGTGTCTCTAGTCTCTACTCTCCACTCACTAGTTTTCTTCCCTATTATAATCTATACATATACATACATAACAAAACAGGAGGTTGGCTACAATCTTATAGGTCTATAATACTAGAACCAGAGAGGGATTGATATTTATTTTTTAAAATAAATAAAGATACTTTAAAAAATCGTTTTTATTTAGAAGAAATTTAATATTAAATAATTTTAAAATATTTTGCATTATTATGTAATTATATTATCATTACTAATTTCCATGGGTTAATTTATTTAGAATGAGATACGGATAAAATGATAGAAAATACATGAGTTGTAGCACTTGTTCTACTGAAAGTGTTCCATCCTGTTTCGTTTAGTTTAGTCCACATATTTATGTAAAAATTATATAAATGTACGGATGAGATTTAATTGGATAAGGTTGAAACTGCTTAAAGGATATGATCTTGACAATACATATTTCAAAAGTACTTCTTCAACATGACAAGATCTAGTGGAACTCTCTTAAGGTAGCAGGGGAAGGCAGTATTAGGGGATTTCTGATCTGATTCATCTTTTGGTTTTTGAATGTTTCCTGTTGGCGTATATGGTATGAATACACATGTGGTATTTGTCCCAACTTGCCAACTTGTCCTAACAGAAAATGGGTCTTCCAAGTACCTTATTTACACTCCCATCTATGCCAATCGTTTTTCAGTTTGGAAAAAAAAAATGTTCAGAATTGTTAATTATATTCGAAATTTCATACCACACGTGACAGCTTATACTTCAAGCTTATTTAAGCTTCTGAAGAGGAATCCACTATCTTGGACTCATGAACAAACCAAGGCCGTCCAGCAAGTAAAGCAAATTTATCAGGATCTTCCTCCTTTAAACATTTATTTTTTTTCAAAAGATTAACATCAACTTTATTTTTTAATACTACAAATGATGAATAAAATGAGTATTAACATTATACAAAATAAAGGTAAACTGTATATTTTATTTTTAAGGATTTCATAAAATTTTAAGTTTGATCCTAACAATTATAGTGTTCAATTCAACCATGTATATTATAAATTTTTTTAACACTAAATCTAGTTTATCTAAATTATTTTAACAATAACTTAATTTTGAATTTCAAATAAATATACATTAAAATATTTAATTAGAAGTTAATTAATAATTACAAAATTAACACATGAATACACTACAAAAGTCCTAGGACTTCAAAATTTTTAATAACAATGTTGATTTATTGTTTTTCAATTATATATAATTGGTAATGATGTTAGAATTATAAAATTTGAATTTATTAATCTTTATCCAAACATAAGTTAAATTAAAAACTTTAAAGTTAGATTATATCATAGAGATATAAATTAACGAAAGTCTCACATAAATTCGTAATTTGCCTATTAAAAATCAATTAAAATAATAATCATTATAAAAAAACTTATTCAAAACTCAATAATATGATTGATCGTTTGAAATTTTAACAATTACGAAGTAAAAAATGAATTACATGTCAATTCTTATTTCTTACACATGCAGCCGCTAATGTCATGTCCTTGTCATGTCTGCAATGTCTTTGGCAGTTAATGGTGCCATTGAACAATTTCACCACGGGCAAGATTCCACCCATCAATCAACTTCATGTTCGACTAGTTTGGAAAATGAGCAGTCCTGGGTTTGAGCTGCAATCTTTGTTTGTTGCAATGATTACGACCATGCATTCCCTAGCAGTAGTTCTGTTTCTTTCCATTCATGTCGAAGCAGGTAGCTCAACCTAGAACAAACAAAATTGGTTATAAATAAAGACGGGATTTGTTGGAGCTAGGGTTTTACTCCCGTAAGGAACTTATTTGATTTGAGCGAGAATTAGTCTGAATGTAGATAACTTAAAGATGTCTTCTTATAATTGGAACTCTCTTATAACATTTCGTAGAAACCTATATAAAAAAAAAAGACAGAATTTGCGAGTTCACATTTATTATTTAAAATATGTAAATTATTATTTGTTTTTAATATAGTTAAAAATAACAAGTGAGAAGTGAAGCAAGACCAACCAAGAGCAAAGTATGATCTCCTCCCTACTTACCAACTTAACAGTAAGCAACGCATCGGTGATTTCTGGGCCAATGCCTGAGTTGTTCATTTCATGCTTTCAGACAACATGGATTCTCCGTTGTATGGTGTTTTCTTCTTCCATGCACCAACCATCACTAGGTTAATTAGTCAAGTCTCACGTCATTAACTCTCTAACACATGCCTTCGAAGGTATGCTAAACCTTGAACTTGACCCAATAATATTCTTCATCTGAGAGGATCGAAGGCTTCTGTAATTCATTGTAATTACGTTTACATGGTTAAAATCTCGAACTGGATGAGTGTCCATTAGGTCAAGTTTCCGAGGGACTCCGGCAAATAGTGTTTTGGGATGTGAGGTTATCCTGCATTTTGCTTGCTTGCTTTTAATTACATTTGACACGATAAGGTCCAATATCATATCTCCAAAGTGAAGCAGGACTGGCGTAGCAGTCACACTCCTGTAACTTTTTGTACCGTGTTGAACAGTGTAGAAGTGTCAAATTTATTGAGTAGGGGACCAAAGTATGTGCAAAGGTATGTCTCCAGGACGACCCATTCCTACAAATTCGTGCCTTGGCTCCAGAGGAAGCAGTTGAGTGCATGCATGCAACGCAGTTACTACCGTCCAGTCTTTGGTTTTGTGTCCATTTTCTTATCAGGTGGTCCTCTCAGCGCCACTACCATCTAAACACCATTGTATGGTTCTTACTCTTCCTCGTCACGTAGCACATGTAGATGACTACAAAAGTATAAAGTAACCCACAAGGTGTTACCATCTTCTTCTCTTATGTTTCAAAGGGAAATTCACTTTTTAGGGATTCCGATAGAATTTTATCGTAATTGTGGATTAGCATAATAAATATAATTGTGTACAAACCCCGATTAATTAGATGTCAATGGTAATTCTTTCTTTAACGTGTCATTGGGCCTATGTTCATGGACCTGCTATGATGGGTAGGCTTGGCCCATGTATTATAAAATACAGGAGGCCTTACTGCTAACTAACCTTTAAATACAGTCGCCCCATTAAAAACTGTATGTGTACTTTTGCTAATCAGGTTTGGAATAGCAGTAGTAAATCTTTTGCATATTTGTCGCTCCGGTTTACAGAATATTATAATAGATTCAATGTTTTCCCAATTTTCAGGTATTTATTCATCTAATTATTGAATATAGTATGTTGCAATTCTAAGGTTAATTACTTGTGTTAATTAATTATGCAATTAATCTGTAATTTTGTGTTCAATTTTTTTTCAGATTCTGCAAAGAGTCTATAACACTTAGAGCACTTAGAGTTATTAAAATCGAATCTCCGGAATTCTCTAAAATTTCGCCTTAAAAGTGTGAGTTCATTACGATAATTGAATTCAATTTATTACTCAATTTTCAGTGACTAATTTCTTAAATGACTTATTTAAAATATGTGAGTTACATATTATTATGTAAGAAAATATACACTTAAAAAGTATAGTAGTGTAAATGTTGGGACCCGTTTCCGAATCCCAACCTAGAAGCACAAACTTGACGAAATCAAAGCAAACGATAAAATCCGGAGCGAAAACGAATCGGAAACAAATCCGATTCGGAAACACAAGGCAAAAGAAACCGGAAGCGAATCGGATTTGATACGAACTGAAACAAATGTGTCCGACAACCGTGAACGAATATATTAGCAAAGTGTCGCGTTGGAAACCTTATAAACACTAACAATCCGAAATCCGGTCTACATTTTTTTTTTCATTCCTATTCTCTTTATCTTTATTCAAACTCATTCAAACATACCCAATCCATACGATTCCAAAATCTCATCCTCACACAAATTTCAATTCGCTTAATCCATCTTAACCATTTCTTATACATTCATATAAATCCTCAAACTCATTTCTTTAAACCCATTTTACCGAA
>JAOSBP010000006.1:29140551-29153088 GCA_027563825.1 Erythroxylum mucronatum | reverse complement strand
CGGCGCCCCCGTTCCTCGACGTTGACCTAATTCCTACAGGTATTTACTATATAAACTCATTACCTCATCAGAAAAAAAAGGTACGACTTCAAAATCCTCGTACTCTCTTAATTCCTAGCCACCAAAACCCTTACAAAAAGACTGACTTGAGTGTCGGAAGGGCCTTCCGGGAGTCAACCCCCAGCGTGCCTTTATTTGTTTTGCAGGTATTCTCTAACCAAAGTTATTCAGATTCATGGATTTAAACAATGGCGTCCAGCTCCAGCAGATTTAGACTGAACCAGTATATAAGTCATTTCATTAATTTTCTTAATAAGTGTGCATTCTTCTAAAACGACACTTATTTTAAATAAAAGAGAGTGTAACGTAATAAAAAATTATAATCAGAACAAAATATCTATCCCTAAAAATGTGATCTTCCTTTCCGCAATTTATTACCAAACTTCCAAAGCAATTAGCAAAATCAGTGCACTTTTCATCATCTTCAGACCCAATTTTCTTGGAGAAAAAGGTTGTACTGTGGTTCTTTCCATGTATACGCAAGAACATTGGTCTGTCTGGTAAGAAGTGCGTGTATACAGATGCACGACAAAGCAACTACTAGTCTACTACTGTTTTTTTTAACACAAAGTTCAACGAGAAACTTAATTCACGTTTTTAAGAGATAGGGTGTGCTTGTTTGGGTATGAAAAAAAATTTATAGGTACGGAATAAAAATTAATATTTGTCATGAACTTATCATCAAAGACTTAAAGAGTTTTATTTTTTAGTTTTAAGCAATTGTCTATTCTTCTCATGATCTAAAGAAATGAGAATGATTGATATATTTTTAATTTTTTATATATAGAGAATAAATAAAAGGTATAATTACAACTTACAAGCTAAATAATTTTATAAGCAAAGCTTTAATTTCAATAATTAAATTTATAGCGGAATCAATTAAATAATTAATTACACTATAATTAATTAAAATATTATAATTAATTAATTAATTGTAATATAATTAATTAAAATATTATTATTTATTTAATTACATCATATTTAATTAAAATATTATTATTAATTAAAATATAAATATTTATTAATTAAAATATTATTAATATTTAATTAAAATATAATTAATTAAAATATAATTCATTCATTAACTACAATATTGTAATTAATTAAAATATAATTTATTCATTAATTAAAATATAATTTATTTTGTAATTAATTAATTATAATATTTTTTATAAACTAACCACTGTCAATAATAATAATAATAATAATAATAATACCTTAATTTTAATCTATTATTATAATTATAATTATTATATCTATTTCTATTTCTCGGTATGTTAATTATCATTTTCATTACCCTTCGCCCTTTACTAACCACAAAACCAAACAATATCTTATAATTGTGTTGAAACAAATCATGTAAGCAACTTCCCCAAGTCAAAGTAACGATTTCTTCTCTACATAGTGGATTCCAGTTTGGTGATCTGATCCCTATCCAAAAGAAAATAAAGTAGCAGGGGCGAAGAGCTTTCCAGGCTGTGTCTCTGCAACTTTTTGTGGTTGTTTTAAATGGAGGAAGAGTCGAACCATTTGGCAGAAGCAAGCACAACCCTTAACACGGAAGCTGGTGAAGAAGAAAGAGACCCGGAAGGCAATACATTACAGCTACCACTTCTCAAGAGAAACAGAACTACTCTGTCTTCTAGTTCACTTGCCATTGTTGGGGCCATAGTCTCCCACATAGAAAGCTTGGATTATGAGTATCAACTAAGCAACCTTCTCTCTTTTTTGCATTATCCTGCATAACATTCGTACTAGAATATGATCTCTGAGTTGACGTGGATTCGGTGCAGGATTAACGAGAATGATCTCTTCAAACATGATTGGAGGAGAAGGTCCAAAGTCCAAGTTCTGCAATACATTTTCTTGAAATGGACTCTGGCTTTTCTTGTAGGACTTTTGACGGGATTAATAGCCACACTCATCAATGTTGCAATTGAGAACATTGCAGGGTATAAGCTTCTTGCTGTCGTTAAGTTGATAAGAAGCGAGAGGTTTGTGAGATCATCCTCCCTTCTCAACATACATAGACACCTGTTTGCTTTAATCCTCATGGTTATCTTTGATCAACAGACTTTGTATGATCTTGGCGATGCAGGTACTTGACAGGGTTAGCCTTTTTCGTAGGGGCTAATCTCGCTTTAACCGCATTTGCTTCTCTTTTGTGTGTATATTTTGCTCCCACAGCCGCAGGACCGGGTATACCTGACATTAAGGCTTATTTGAATGGAGTTGATACTCCTAACATGTATGGTGCTTCGACATTGATTGTTAAGGTAATTAGTTTCAGAGTTCTTTATATTTCTTTATCCATACCAAGCTGGTAATAGATTCAATAAGCAGTTCGATCATTTCTGGAAATTGTATTCCAAGCTCAAAGCAGTTTCTTCTTGTGACCTGCTTTAGTTATAAAGCATGGGGCTGATACTGTTAATCAGAAACGATCTCAGAAAATCTTTCAATGACCATGATTCACACATTTTGTTTTTCTTTCCTTCATCAGTTTCACTGGATCATTAAATCCCTGTGACTTCAAACGATCAATAACAATGTAGTGTACAAATCTTAAAGTAGTTGTGGTTTCAGCTAAGCAGACTGAGACCCTGTCCTTGCATTGCAGATATTTGGGAGCATTGCAGCTGTCTCTGCTCGCTTAGATTTAGGAAAGGAAGGACCTTTGGTTCACATTGGCAGCTGCATCGCTTCCTTGCTAGGCCAAGGAGGGCCTGACAATTACCGTCTCAAATGGCGATGGCTTCGCTATTTTAACAACGACAGGGACCGCAGAGACATAATCACTTGCGGTGCTTCTGCAGGCGTTTGTGCAGCCTTCCGTGCCCCAATTGGTGGTGTACTGTTCTCTCTTGAAGAGGTAGCGACATGGTGGAGAAGTGCACTCCTCTGGAGAACTTTTTTCAGTACAGCAATTGTGGTGGTTGTCCTCAGGGGTTTTATAGAATTCTGCAATTCAGGAAAGTGTGGCCTCTTTGGTCGAGGAGGGTTAATCATGTTTGATATAAGCAATGTCACAGTAAGTTATCAGTTGATGGATATCGTCCCAGTAACCGTCATTGGCATAGTTGGCGGAGTTTTAGGAAGTCTCTACAATCATCTCCTCCACAAGGTCCTCAGACTATACAGTCTCATCAACCAGTACGCAACTATTCGCACAACTCGAGTTTCTCTTCTTCAACATCTGTGAAACAATTCACATTTCGGCAGGCGTAAATTAGAAGACCTAAATTGATAATTTTTCAATCAAGTTATATAAAGGGTCTGTCAGGTTGATTTGGAACTGTATATTTTATGTCAGACTTTGCTGATAAATAGTTCTTTCTATGTGTTGCAGGAAAGGAAAAATGCATAAGCTTCTTCTAAGTCTGGTAGTTTCAATCTTCACTTCGGTGTGCCTATTCTGTCTCCCTTTCATTGCAAAATGTCAAGCTTGTGATTCTCATGGAACAGAGGATTGTCCTACGAATGACCAGTCAGGCAACTTCAAGCAATTCAATTGTCCTGATGGCTATTTCAATGATCTTGCCACTCTCCTCCTTGCCACGAATGATGATTCTGTTCGACACATATTTTCTTCATACACGCCTAAAGAATTTCAGATCACATCCCTCCTCATTTTCTTTGTGCTCTACTGTGTTTTAGGAGTTTTTACCTTTGGAATTGCAGTACCTTCAGGACTCTTCCTTCCTATCATCCTTATGGGCTCAGCATACGGTCGCCTCCTTGGCATTGCAATGGGATCTTACACTCACATTGATCAGGGGCTCTATGCTGTTCTTGGTGCAGCTGCTCTCATGGCTGGCTCAATGAGAATGACAGTTTCACTCTGTGTAATCTTCCTGGAGCTCACAAACAACCTCCTGTTACTTCCCATGACCATGCTAGTTCTACTCATAGCTAAAACTGTAGGAGACAGTTTCAACCCAAGCATCTACGAAATTATATTGGAACTGAAAGGCCTGCCTTTCTTGGATGCACATCCAGAGCCATGGATGAGAACTCTCACAGTTGGCGAGCTTGTTGATGCCAAGCCACCAGTCGTTACACTTTCAGGAGTGGAGAAGGTGTCAAGGATCGTAGACGTACTGAAAAACACCACTCACAATGCCTTCCCCATTATAGACGATGGGGTGGTGCCACCAATGGGACTGCCTATTGGGGCAACAGAACTCCATGGATTGATACTAAGAGCTCACCTCATAAAAGTTCTGAAAAAGAAGTGGTTCCTGCACGAGAAGAGGAGAACTGAAGAATGGGAAGTGCAAGAAAAGTTCGATTGGGTCGAGCTTGCTGAGAGGGAAGAAAAGTTTGAAGAAGTGGCTGTTTCTAGAGATGAAATGGAGATGTACGTTGACTTGCATCCCCTCACCAACACAACACCTTACACAGTTGTGGACAGCATGTCAGTAGCAAAAGCTCTGGTTCTATTCAGGCAAGTTGGACTCCGCCATATGCTCGTAGTTCCCAAATATCAAGCTGCAGGGGTAAGTTACAATTTATTTTCGGGTCTGTAATTCTCTTAATCTCGAACTGAAGTTGTTGTTAGATCAGTCTGAAAGTAAAACTTCATATATAATGTACTCGTAATGTGTGCATACTTCAATTTTAGGTCCCTCCGGTGGTAGGAATCCTGACCAGACAGGATTTGAGGGCACACAACATCTTGACTGCATTCCCTCACCTGGCAAGATTCAAAAGCAGAGAAAAGACTCACTAGGTTCCTTTCACTCCAAATCATAATGGCCGGTTGTTTGGAGCAATTCTTTCTCTCTCCGTGTTCCTGGAAAGTTTTGCCTTGAGTTCAAGTTCCATAGAAAAGATTCAATGCAATACAGAAGTCACGAACCCCATTCAATTTTTACTCATAATCATATGCTTAATCCCTTCCAAAATAAAGAGATGATACAACCAAGTTGTACATGGAAGATTTTCTGCTGCAAGCAATTAACAAGATGTTCCCTGTTATATGTATTTACCCTGTCATCCTCTTCATGCGCCATTAGCTGAATTCTAGGGGAAGGTCTAATTTTAGGATAAATTGGTTGATGAGAAGTCCTTACGAGTGTTTTTCTTTTTCCTGATTTCTTTTTCAAAATTAGCAAGGTTAATCATTAATGGCTGTCGGGAACACAATTCCTGATGGTAGAACAAGGGGAAGAAGCTCAACAGGAGCAATACAAATCTCAGATAATTTTCCAGGATCGGATTGTACCTGATCTTACAAAATCTTCTAACCTGTGGTTTATTGTCTCCAGATATATAGCATCCTAATACACGAATACCACCAAGAGAAGTGGCTGATCACTGGTTGTACAAGCTCGTTGCAACGAGTTCCAAGTCCTTGGGAACTCAAACCACCGGAACTCGTAAATATTCCCATTAAAGTAAATTCAGATCATAAGTTTATAATCAAAATCCCCCCTTCGTGGCCAACAGTTGTTTGCGAGATGGTCTTGGATTGGAACGTGGAGCGGTAGCCGGAGTGGAGCGCCGTTGGACCACCATCCATGGCCCGAAACCATGATCACCAGATATCGAAGGAGCGCCACCTGCAGCCTCGGCCAACCCACGTTGAGAAGCTGAATCCGCCGGCGGTAGAGTGTTTGCAGGTTTCGAAGAAGGACATTTGGTAGCATCATGGCCTACCATTCCACACGTGAAGCATACCGTCGAAAGGCCTTCATACACCACCCTAACCGTCTCTCCGTCGAGCTCCACGGTGGTGTGCAGAGGTACCGTAAGATCAATGTCAACAGCCACGCGAGCGAACCGACCCCTTTGTGTCTGCATGGTAGTCTCGTCGATTTTTATCGTCTGGCCCACTTGGTTCCCTAACGCTGCAAGGATGAGAGGATGGTAACGTGCAATGGACAATTCAGGAAATCTAACCCATGTAACTGCTCGAGTGACTTTGCCTTGGGAGGGTCGAAAGTCGGGCATCCATTATTGGTCAGACAAAGCATGGCTAAAAATGACCCAAGGGCCATTGGTTAATGCATTGATGAAGTCGGAATGATCCATAAATTTCACAAGGTAATAATCATAATCCAAATCTATGACTTTCGTCAGGCCTTTCGGACGCCAAAGCAACGCCAGTCGAGTGCAGAGGACCTTATAACCGATGCGACGACCCAGAAGTTTGATGACAACCGAGTTGGTCCACTGCTTATCGAGTTTCTCCTTGAAAGTTTGGGAGAGTAGCACACCCGACCCATCCGTCCCAGTCAGCTGGGTGATGTCCCCCTCCTCAGGCTCAACCGGTTCCTCCACCGGCCACACACGGGACATGGGTTCCACATCCACCGTCGATTGCCCTAAGACCGCACTGTACGAAGGTTTAGGAGTGGGCGGAGGGTCCTCCTCCCGCGCACGAACCCGAACCTTCTTGGGTTGGTGACCCTCATAGACGAGGGAGGCCATGAAACCCACGTAGGTACGAAGCAAACAGGAAGCACACGAAGAAGAAGACGAAGATGAACAGTAGAAAAATCAGAGAAGAAATTGCATCGGTTTTTTTTTAATTTTTAAAAACAAGAAATGGCAATAATTCTCAATCAAATACATTTTAATGACTTATTTATTTTTTAATTAAAATAATTTTAAGATGAACAGAAAATATTGGAACAATATCAAAACAAGAAAGAATAGACCGGCCTGTTACTTCTGGCCCAATGCTACCTCACGACGTCGTCTTGTGGGAGATGCAATGAAAATCGGTTCTGGAGCAACTCTGAAATGGGACGTCGGTGGAAAAACGCCATAATTTCGCAGTCCCAAATCCATTGCATATCAGAGGCGAGTAGTGACTCGCTCATATTAACAATTTAAATGAAGCTATTGCAGTGGGGCCTGTTACTTGCTTCAGTTTCTGGACTGTTCTTGATTCTCAACTACATCACCGGCGTGTCCGATCAAGGTACTTAATTCGTATATGTATGTGTGTGTGAATGCCTGTGAATTGCATGAATGAAGATGTTTTTGTTGTTCATTTTGGTGGGTTTCTTTTGTTTTGTTTGAAGGAGGTGTAGTTGATGAGATCCGACTGCTATCGAACGAAGATGTGGATGCATTGCAATCTCTACAGAGTAGTTTCAAGAAGTGTGTGGTAATTTTTGTTCTTTTCCTTTTCTGTGAAAAAACAAATGGTAAAGGTTGGACCTTTGGTTTGAACTGATCGGTACATCATAGTGTATAATTTTGAAGTGGCAATCTGATGTGAAACAATGGCTTTGGTTTGATTCATTTTGTTTTTAATGGTGCAGAGAGCAAATGGACTAGGTTTACAAGCTGTCACTGGCAAGGATAGTTGTCAGGTCATCATGAACTTCCCCAGTGATACTGTTCCTATGTGGGTATGGCTCTTTCTTTAAGTATTTTGCTAATTCTGCTGAAAATGCAGCTCTTCATGTCCTATTCTACAGAAAAATAAAATGGTTCAGTACATAAATTAATAACTTAGCATATAAGAATATACACGAGTTCTTTGTTTTAACTTTTGCCTGACGATTTACATGTAAACAGAAAGACCCAACTACTGGGGAACTTGAAGGTTTGTCCTTTGAATTTAACATTTGTGAAGCTGTTGCTACTTGGGAGCAGGTGAGCTAATATTTTCTGTTCCTATTTGTCACTATTCTACCATGGATTGAAATTTGTTCTGTAGTTTATCTCATATCTTGCTCTCTCTGGACTTGAGTTATGGTGATAATTGACTTATTATTTAGTGAGTGATTGTCAGGTGCGGAACAGTACTACGATACTCACCAGGGAGTACATTGAGGCTTTACCAAATGGATGGGAGGACTATGCATGGCGTAGGATTAACAAAGGAGTAAATCTGTAAGTCTTACTACTAACTTGTAGTTAAAAGAATGATTATTTTAATTGTGGTTGATTGAAATATAATCTATAGATAAGAGAAAGGGAATGACATGTAATGTTTTCCAACCTTTGATTGATATGCGTCAGTAAAGTAGCTTTTTAAGAGACAGCAAATTGACTAGTTTCTATCTTCACTAGTTAAATTGAATTATTTAAACTATTAAATATCTAGCATTAATTATTGATGGATTTCATCTATTGTTTGCTGAAGTAATCGCTGTCAGAATAAAACATTATGCATGGAGAAACTCTCATTGGTACTTCCGGAAACACCACCTTATATACCAAGGCAGTTTGATCGATGTGCTGTTATCGGTAATTCAGGAGATCTCCTGAAAACAAGGTTTGGAAAGGAAATAGACAGCTATGATGCTGTTCTGAGAGAGAATGGTGCGCCCATCCAGGTTAGTTGTTTTGTATATGTTGTAGGCAACCTTCTACTTTCTTTCACTTCAGCCGTGTCTATTGATTTTATTAATTTGTTTTGCAGAACTTTACAGAATATGTGGGGCAGAAAAGTACATTTCGTCTTCTTAATCGAGGATCTGCCAAAGCTCTTGATAAAGTTGTAGAGTTAGATGGTAAGCTCATTGGTCCATTTATTTCAAGGCATTTCACATCTTACTAAAGTAACGCTCATTGGGTAAATGCTGCAGAAACAAGGAAGGAGGTCTTGATAGTCAAAACAACAATACATGACATCATGAGCAAGATGATTCGGGTTTGTTACATTATACTCAGTATTTCCATAGGTTTTATCTTTCTCCTATTGAAATGGAAATGGAAACAGCTGATATAAATAAAAAAAATTTCACATTTGCTCACTAGAGCAAATTGTTTTGTGCATGTGATTTAGAAGCTAAGAATTGTTTAGAAGTTTTAACTTTTGCTGTGAAATTGATCTTGTATGTTTGATGTTTAGCTCTTATGTAACTTATTCTTATCATGCTTTTACATGTCCTTATTCTTTTTCAGTCTTATCTGGCATAAGTAAAACCATTGCACATTATGGTTTTATGTTTCTCTGTTCTATGTTGCACTTCGTCGAACATTGTTTGTGTTTTCTTTCTGTGCCCCTTTACTTAGTTATACTTACAGGTCATGCAAAAGATATACTAGTTATCCCTTGTATTGAGGTCAATCTGAAATGTAGATCTTACCAACAGATTGGAAGTCACTCGTCTGTTTTTTTTCTCTCCTAGAAGTTAACATGCTGATAGTTTACATCTTTCTTGTGCAGGAAATTCCAATAAACAATCCAATATATCTCATGTTAGGTACATCTTTCGGAGCAGCAGCAAAGGGAACTGGATTAAAGGCTCTTGAATTTGCTCTCTCTGTTTGTGAGACAGTAGACATGTATGGTTTCACAGTGGATCCAGGATATAAAGAATGGTATAAACCTATTTCAAGTATTAATATCTCCGAAATATTTGGTGTGCACAACTTTTATGACTTTTTCTTACCAGCAAGATTTAAAATTTCTTTCAGGACTAGGTATTTTTCAGAATCCCGAAAAGGCCATACTCCTCTGCTTGGGAGAGCTTACTATCAGTTGATGGAATGCTTGGGTGTAAGCCTACAAATCTGACTTTCTTTCATACATGCATTCTCTCTGTCTCTGAAAACTTTGGATTATATTATCTGACATAAGGAATTGATAGTCGTCATCAATTCTCCTTAACAAGTGAGATTATTTTTTTATTGCTATTTTCTTACATCTAGGAAAGCATTAACATTTGGATACCAGCTCCTGCCGTACTCGTTAAAGATGTTTCTTGTTCAATATTATAGGGGCATATTGTCGTATGTGAAAAGATTATCTTCATACTGTCTAACATTCGTTATGTTTTTCTCTAGCTTATCAAAATCCATTCTCCTATGCGAGCTGAGGCAAACCGTGTTGTGCATTGGGTACCAAGCCAAGATACAATTAGAGCTGCTAGAATTGCCTCTGAGAAATTGTTAAGGTAGATCTTTTTATTTTGTGGTTTATGATTTCATTTCCTAGCTGTTATCGTATCAAAGGTGAATATTCAATAGATGATGAGCACAAAAGTACCAGAAAAAAATGCTATGGTTTCGATAGAACATTCAGGTTTTCTTTTAGCAAGTTGACCAAGAACTTTTTGCAATCGCAAGTATTGGGTTGATTGGCTCATAAAGAATAACCTTGTAAATTGGAGTTCAAAAAACTCCTACTAGCGATGTCCGACACCTTGATGCCTACATCCATGTTATAGATTAATATTGCAACTTCATGATTGTCGCTAGATGTGTTTTCCTTTGATTATAGTGACTTCATAATAGAGTCGATCTGCTTCTGAGTAGGTAGAGTTGTTAGATCTTTGTCAAATAGAAGCTGTTATATGTGATGGACCACTTATTCTTTCTTCACAGGAGGGCGGGAGCAGGATCTGAAGACCCACTTCGTACCTGTTCCGTTACAAAAAAGCAAATCAAGAGGAAGTCTACAGCTGTTTCAGGTATTCGAAAATCTGCTGTCAATCATCAAAAGTTTGTGAGAGGCACAACAATGTATCCTTTGGAGCACAGTCCTGAGCATGGTTTGCTTTGCATCTTGCCCAAAGATTAAATCCGCAAGGCACATAATAACCTGTAGAAAGCCGGTCAAGTGGGCATGTTCTGTTAATGTGTCAAACATAACCTGCACTGTAGGTTAATGGAAAGAAGAGGCTGCAGATGATTGTTTGAGAGCACAGATATTTTTTCCTGCTGGCCTTGAAATTCTTGTCTTCAAAATTTTGTTGATTTTGTATCCTACAGAATTTTTGGTTGACCTACAGTTAGAAAAGGTAAATGTCACAAGGATGTATTACTGCAACCATCAATCTTGTAATAGAATCACTTCTTCTTCTAGCATGTCATCAATCTTGTAATAGCTAAGTTTTAAGTACTTCATGCTGGTTTCAACCAAAAGGTTGAAAATAAAAACAACCGTCGTTTTTGTCTCGTGTCATGTCGTTTAATATGCTTTCCACGTGTGGGTTTTGGAGATAGACTCGCCTCTACACACGTAAAATACAAACATTTTCATATCCCCCGAAGTAAAGGACACGTGTCGAACACCCACATAACCTCCGCATACACTGGCTTCTCCACAGCTCGAACTCATTTCCGCTACTTCTTCGATTTACTCTCCCACCACCCTATTCTCTTACCTTCTGTGTCTCTCTCTGTATCTATACATGTGTGTATTGAGGCAGGCATTAACGAACTAAGTTACCAATATAGTGATTATTGGCAAAAAGCGTTTCTTGGATCTCGAGATTGTCGTCATTCATGGCGGAGATACAGCCACCGGAGGGCCATCTCAACGGCATCGGCGGTAGTGGCAGCGGGGGCGCTTCTAACGCCGTTACTTCCTCCGAAGCCGTCGGTTCGAAGCGACAGAGAAGACCTAGCGTTCGATTAGGCGAAATCGGCGGCGACCATCTCTACGACGCTGTTCAGGCTCGGAGAACCGGTAGTAACAGACAGTGGAGGCATAACAACAGCCTATCTCTTGATCACAGTAGAAAAGATTCAGGTAAAGGTTCAAAGACTCGAGCTTTAACCAATTTAACAACCTCCGGCGACTTCGCCGAAACCCTAGGCGATGATAAAGACCCTAATTTGGATTCGGTAGCAATTGCGAGCTGGAGGGTCAAGGATTTGAAGAAAAGGGCCTCTAATGCCACCACAAGACGGGTCCGATCCAATTGGGTCTCAAAAATTGGCGATGGAGGTGGCGCCGCCGCTGGTGACAATGTTGACGGAGATGAGAAGTATAGTGGCGGTGAGGATATGGAGAATAGTTTTAGGGAATTTGATATGGAGAATTCGGAGAGTCCTTTAAAAGAGAATAGTCATATTCATTCTCTTGAGAATTCGAGAGATGGGAATGAGAGGGAAATTTATTACAATAGAAGGGGAGTTAGGGCTAGGGATAATACTAATGATAATCATAATCGTCATTTTGATGGGATTGAATTGTCAGGTCCGTTGGACAATGATGCAAGGGACTATAGGAATGATGGAGGAGGGTGTGTTGGAGGAGAGGATGGCGTGAGGATTTGGCTTAATAGTATAGGGTTAGGAAGGTATGCCCCGGTTTTTGAAATTCATGAGGTGGATGATGAGATTTTGCCAATGTTGACTCTGGAGGATTTGAAGGATATGGGGATTAATGCTGTTGGGTCGAGAAGGAAGATGTTTTGTGCGATTCAGAAGCTCAGTAAAGGGTTTTCTTGAATGGTTTTGGGATGAACTTGTAGTTTTGATTTTTGACAGAGGATCATATCTCAGCCATGGTAATTCAAGTTGCAATCATGTCTGAAGATAGTTTGAGCTATTTTGTTCTGATCTAATACTAGTAGAAATAGTTTTTTTGAACTTTGGTAGGATATTTTGATTAGTGATTTCGTTGCACTTTATGAATGCATTTTAAAGTTCGGTGCAATGTTCTAGTTTATGGCATTCTGATGATTTTGTTGGAAGTACCTGTGGTTAAGTTGTTGAACCTAAACCTGTAATGCCTATAGGTTCTTGGAGAATGATGAAAATGGAAATGCTTTACTA
>JAOSBP010000006.1:29088971-29101779 GCA_027563825.1 Erythroxylum mucronatum | reverse complement strand
GTGAGCTATTGATGAATTAAGTGTTATTAGCCTTGGACGTTGGATCTTCTTTTGGAACATGAAGATCTTTAGATAGGTAGGCGGGCTTAGGATTGGTTGGATATCAATATTGATTGATGGAGTGTTTTTGATGTTTCTGTCAAGAGAATTCACTTCTTTTGAATTGCTTGTTGTATAAGTCACTTTGTTATTGGAAAATTATGTTTTTACAATATTCATTCACCTGGTTATTCTTCCTTAAGTGTCTTAGTATTGAACCCTGTAGCCATATATTGTTCTTGTATCTTAAATTTGCACTCTGTTCTTGCAATTTTGCTAATTAGTATTTTATGGATTCAGATAGAAAATGGGGCATTCTATGTGTTGTTCAGAGATTTTAGGAATCCAGCTATTTTCAATGAAAACTTAGAGCTTGAAATGCTTAATAAAGGTAATTCTTGTGTATATTGTTCTCTTGTAGAAGTAATGCCCGTGGAAACGTTCTAATTTCTCTTTTCTTACAACTGCGTACACTTTGTCGTGAATAATTTTATTATAAAATAAAATATAGTTAAAAATAATAAAAAGTGCTTTTTATTTTTATGTTGCCAAACAATCTACTGTATGAAGCTTTTTTAAAAAAGCTGTTTTTTTAATTAACAGCCAAACAGTCAACTAGTTTTTAAAAAAAGCTCTTCTCAAAAAAACTCTACTGATAAAAGCTCAACCAAACGGACCCTAAGAGTGACAACTTTTGCAGCTCAATGTGCAATAGGAAATGTTATTTAGATAATAATAGATCAAGTTATGTACCAAGCAGAAGTCATAATAAAAGGTGCTCATGTTAAAAGAGATGTAACATTAAGCGCTATTCTTAGAAGTAGTATACTGTTCCATGAATGGGTTATCATTTGTTGAGCAGATGTTTGGACCCATCTAAAAGATGGAGCTGCCCATTATCATACAGTAGCCTTAGGCCCTAAAGTAACAAAATAAGAAATGTGGAAGTTTGCTTTTCCGTTTAGGATTATTTGTGGTCAACTATATGATTTTTTTGAGGATAAAGAATTAAAAATAATAATTTTTAATGTAAAATTTTTTAACTTTAAAGAATAAAACAATTCATGAAAAAAAATTATATTAATATTTTATTGATTCTCAGAAGGATTATGCAATTAATCATATATTGTATTATTCTTAGGGAATCTTTTAATTTATGTTCAAGTTCTCTATAATTAATAAAGATTCAAAATGTAAGAAACACCACCAATTTGAGGTTCGACTTTTGCATCATCCACCATCCATGGTCTTGTAAAAATTGATTTAATATATTTAGTCAATATATTAAGGTACTGATATTGAAAGATTTAAATTTTAAGGATTAATATAATTTAAATTTAAATAAACTTAAAATTTTAAGGGTCATATTTAAGTTTTATAAAAAAATTCAAAAAATATATATAGCTTATAATTACTTTAATTTATAATTTTTATCTAATATTTTAAAATTAATTATTATTTATTATTGGTTCTTATTAAAATATAAAATTTTATAATTTTAATTTAATTTAGTTATAAATCATGATTAACGCTTTGTATATATTATTATGAGAAGTTATATTTGAACGATTCAAATCGATTATGTATTTTATTAAATTATATTAAATTTAAAAATACATTTTATTAAAATAATATTATTTTAATTTAAACGAATCAAATCGATTCATCAAATTTAATCATGTCTTAAGCTGTTATAATTCGACCCTACCAATTACAATGTACAACTGATGATTTAAAGTTTTTTTATAATAATATTTGTTTGTTCAAATGGGCTGCTCGGAATCTTATTCCTAGTACATCAAGTCCCAAATCTCATATCTTTGAAGGAAGAGAAGTCCTAAGCATAGTAATTTACAGCAGCAAAGCAGGCAACATAAAATCAGGCATCGAATAAATCAAATCAAAGGTGTGAGGATGTTTCTGCGACACATTCAAGGCTCCATACTTCTCCAAGCATTCTTTCAGCTTCGCTTCGCTATACCCCTATTTGTTATCAAGCAACCACAAGAATCAATCACACATGTAATCATACGAACATATAATAAAAAGCAAAAGAAGACAAATGTGAATAGCGTTGACATTAGCTAAGAAGTAATCTGCAATAAATTCAGATCTCTCAGTTGATAACTAAAAGGGAGTTTTGTTCACATGAGACAATATTAATAAGAATGAAAATGAATATAATGAAGAATGTGAATGAATAAAATGATTATAATTATAATGATTGATTGAGACAAATAAATGATTATCATTATTATTAATAGTGGTTGGTTTGTAAAAAATTTTAAGAAATAAAAATTTATTAATTTTTTGTACAATAAATTTTAATATATTTTAAATAATATATTTAATTTATGCACCCCATTTATGATGATAAAGTGTTTAAAATCAAGTATATTGCGATATTTTCTTTTCAATAAATCTTAAAGAAAAAAATGCTCCAGCATTTTACTGCATCAACATATCACCAACTACATAATATCCTCAAAATACAATTTAATCATCTAATATATTGTACACTTCATCGACATAACATAACGTCCACCATTCCATTACTACAATAAAATCAAGTGACATAGTTTAACCCATAAATAATATTCCTTTTCTCAAAATGTGCATGAAACCATGGTAAAGAACATTTAATTCATTGCACCCAATTATGTCCACAAGAGAATCTAGAGTTAATACAATTTACATTTCCCTTGATGATGCAAATGATGTAAAATATCATAGCTATACACACAAGGTGGATCCAGAAATTTTTTTGAGTGGAGGCAAAATTTTATTTTTAATGGGGGCAAAATTTTAATAGAAGCAATTTTTTTTATGAGGGCAAAACTTAAAATAATAATTTTTCTACATAAATTTTTTTTCAGGATAGTGGGGAAATTTTTTGGGAGCAGTGGGGGCAAGTGCCCTCACTTGCCCCCACTGTGGATCCGCCACTGTATACACAATACCTTAACCAAAAGCCTTCAAATGATGCAATAACCAGATTAACACTACAACCTTTGTTTACATCACAACTACAAAATTCCAACTAATACAAAATAACTTAGTTATGCAACATCAATTGTGTCCTAAGTTTATAATACTTACAAAAGTATTTATATGATCCCTCGCATGATTCATAGACTAGAAGATGGATAGAGCAACCCAAGCACAAAGTAACTTTTTAAATGACATGGCAAAATGAATAAAACCTGAACTTTAGCAGGATCATTATAGAATACCACAGTAGCCTTACCAACATCCATTTAAGATATTCCAATATTAAAAAGTTCGTTGATGAGCTCTTACATCTTCTTATTAGTTAGGGAAGCAGATTTAGACTCCACGATCAAAGCATTTGTAACAACAGCATATGGTGATGTCATTTGTTCGCAAATAGACTCAAACTTAACAGTGAAGTTCTCTAACTTTGAGTCAATAGTTTCTTGAAGTGTTGCTAGTTTTTTTTTTCTTATAAAAACTTTCTTTTCTTGGTGACAGGTTTTTTTTTCACTTTTTTGCTGCATGGGTGCTTGAAGGAATAGCTGGGGATCCTTATGTATCAGAGACCACAATAGGTTCATCTTCACTGTTCGATGAAGAACACAATATCATATTCTTTAGGCAGTTGACTTTAACACTTGCTTCAGCTATATCCTCAACTTTGAGTCTCATGGCTTTATCTTTACCCCACACCATATCAACTTTGCGCAAATATGGGAATTTAAAGTTCCACATTCCAATTACATTCTTATGATTCTATAAAAAGGAGTTGCGGGAAGTATAAGGTAAAAAATTTCATAACAAGAAAATGTTATAACTAAGAGAGAAGAAACTACTAAAATAAGAGCCCAATTAACTTTTGAGTTAGATGTCCTTACCAAGCACCATTCATTAAACCATTGTTTCTCACAATTAATCTTATGCTCAACATCATCCCACTGACAGCCACTTTGCATACACATTTCAAAAATTAGATTGTACTTATTTCTTAGCCATTTAATCTTATAGTTAATGTAGGGGTCGAATTCCTTATCGAAATTGGGAATCTTGTTCAACAACATCTTGTGTACTTCAACCATGTAATTATTCTTAAATCCTCCATCTACTTTCCATAAAGGATCGTAAGCTAGTTTCTACAAAACGTCGACCAAAGCTTCAACCTCATCATCCTTCCAGTATTGCTTATTCTTTCCCCTCCCACAGGTAGCCATAGTCATTCCTAATAAATGTACAAAACTGTAAGATTCATCAGGGAAATAACATATAAAAAAAATAACTTTGCTGAAAAATCTGAATACAACAATGTAATCCAATAATTCACTTACACAGAGTCAACCAAACAGAGATGTTCGCATGGGTACATTTCAAAATTAATCTAATAACTCAGTTATATAGTGCTAATATTAAACAAATAGAGATGTTCACCATTCAGGTACATTAATCAAAATCAAAACATTTCAATGTTCTAATAAGCATATTAACAAACATATCTTAAATTACTAATCCACTTCATTATCATTGGATGTAGAAGGGAATAAGCCATTAAAATATGAACTTGGGTTTGAATTGAGAAAAATGAAGGGGATGCAAGGATCTTCTATCTTCCTTTCAACAATCCAAAGCATCACTCAATAACAATCCTTGCTTTGGAATGTTTCATATTGAATTATTCCTTTGCTGTCTCTAATCGATGGCCATCGAATTCTTTAAGGTGATAGTGTTACCCTCGATATGGAGTAACAATTCCATTTGCATTGCAATATCCAGAGTTGACCAAGTAATAATAATCTTCATAATTGAACAATAAGTTATGGTTGAGCAGAATAACCTAAAGAGAAACCAAACTGGATATTGTAACACAAATTTACCTTGAGGGACTCGTAGACCATAAGTCTTTGAGATTGCATCTCGAAGCACATGACCATCGTGTGCAGAGCTCTCCCAACCAGGCAATACATATATGAGTTACATGTTTGGGCAACAAACACCTAAAATATTTGTTGAAATACATCCTTTTCGTATGCGATATTGAGACTTATCTTCACTAGGAGGTATAACTTTAATTAGCGCCCCATCTAAGGCTCCTAGGCAACCCTACAAATTAAAAAAAAAAAAGATGATGATTTAGCACATGAAAACTTTCATATTAATGTTATAGGTTAATTATAATGTTCAATTACCTGAAAACATTTCCATCTCTCATCTTAACAATCCTGAGTAATAAGCTCCAACTTTTTGAGCAAAATATGATGTAATCTCATAATTGCATAAAAAACTTGATGGAATTATCAGCTCACAGTTTCTTTACTAGAGAGAAAAATAGGGTAATTGTCCTACTCTTTTTTTGGTGAGCCAAGGTGTATATGAATATTGCTACAACCTTTGCTACGGATGTGTTCCTAGTGGGTTTTAAACCCTCAGCTTCTCTTATAATATCACACAATATCCTAAAGGTTACTCTATCCATATGAAGTTTACTAATGCAAGCATCATCACAATCCATGGTCAATTTAAACATCCATCTCACTTTATCTATCCTTTTTTCTTACTTTGTTTTAAATTCACACACCTTATCTCAAAGGTACAAACAAACGTAACATAATGGATGGCAAATACGAAAATCATCGTATTATTTTTTGTTTGTTGAAATATCAAAAGTTTCTTTAGTTTGTGTTGTTCTAATAGGGGAGCAATTTTGATCTGCATTAAAAAATTCAAAAAGTAATTGTCCAACATTTAGAATTTCTCACAAATGTAAACTTATAATCAGACATGAATTCTATTATTTTCCCTTTTCCACAATAAATAACCACTTACACATAATGGCACGTCGAGAGGCGATCAAAAAATATCTAACACCAAAAGAAAGGCCAGAAATTGTTTTCAATCAAATACCAAATGAAAGCGTCAATAGCTATAGCTCACACCAACAGTAGTAAGACAACAACAACCCAAAGACAAAATGCAACTTACAGAGTATGCTCTAGAAAATCGAAAGACACCACATTGACTAAGTTTAAAGCTAACTCAACCACAAATCAACCAAAAGGTGTACACCAATTTAATAACTGAATTGTAAAACCCAAAAAAAGGAAGCCATGCCTTCATAAAAGATGGTAATTACGCCACACGAAAATGAAAAGAAAAGAAAAGAATAAAGTAAATGAGGTCTTAAGATGGAAACCTAAAGATAATCATGGAACAAAAAACAAAACACAAAAAAAAAACACAAACAACACCACTATGACGACAATACTTCAATTCCATAAAGTAAAACAAGGTTTATTTCTAGATGTTAACACTCATTGGAAGGCTTGGATGGTCGGGGAGAGTGTATGGCCATTGCAATGGTTATTGCAAAACTATCTCTACATTACATAACACATCCTAAAGACAAATAAGACCTTTCTTCATAGCATTAGCATTTTTTTTGTCTAACCAACAGGATAACAACATAAAAAGAACGTAATTGTAATATCAATTCGTCCATGGCAGCATTTCTCGAACAATTTGTAGTACTCTATTGTGTACTTTATGAGTAATCCATACATTTATATCTTCTCATGAACACACTAATATGCATTCAACTATCACTGGCCACTTCTTTTTGTTTAATAATAATAGCCTTTATTGTAAGAAACCAGTGGATTTATTCATTAATTGATCAGTTTTATAAATTAATCAATTTTATAAATTAAAATAAATTAATTAATTTTCATTTAACAATTTTTAATTAAACTTCAAATTTGTCGAAAACGAGGACAATTTCCTTCAATTTCATGTCAAATTATTCAATTTTTTTATCAATTTGATGATAGTCTAATACCCGTTGAACCTTTTAAACTTCAAATCTTCTATCTTATCGATTTAACTTTTGGTCTAATTTTTAAAACAAGATTTGATCCCTTTTACAAATAGTTTCACTCTCACTTAGCTAAAGTACATTAAGGGAGATAAGTTTTTATTTAGATGGACTTAGTTGAATTTAATTTAATTTAAATTAATTTAAAATATATATTTTATTAGAATTTATTTAAATAATATAATTTTAATTTAAATAGTCAAATCAATTCATCAAATTTAATTAATTCATAATCTACTCTAATTCGACCCTACCAATTACCATTTGCAACTGATGATTTAAGGTTTAAGAAAGAAAAAAAAGAGAGAGGGAGAAGGTGTATGATTGTGTTATAATTGTCGACCAACTCTTGGACTCGAGAAATGATATCGAACCACTCTTTCCCACCAAACCAGTGAGAAAACAAATATGAGCTACCCAAGAAAGGAAGTGTATCATATTTTTCAATATATATATATGGTAATGAAAACGATAACTTGGATTATTGAGAGGTCAACCGATCGATTAGACCGGCTTAACTATTGCATGCAGCAGGTAGTGTGTACGTAGATAAAGTCTTGTGGAAGTATGGCGTGATTAAGGAAAGTAGTTGTATTAATTTTATACATATACATCGTTTAGGTCACTCACCATGTCATGCTAATTAATTAAACTCCACGTTATTTGACTTGATACGTCCTATAATCTTCATATCTATATAAGTCAAGATTATCAACGAAATGATCGAAATGATGTGTTAGCCTCAAATCTGACTTATGTATATTGATTAGATTATTCAACAATTTACATATTTTGAGCATATCATTTAAATAATTATTATGTTAAATTTAAGTAATTTTTATGTTATCTGATTATTTTTTAAAAGCTCAAGTGATTTATAATCTTCTTCTAATGATTTAAATTTTTATTTTCCAAAATTAGAAATTTTTTTAAAAAAGTTAACCCTGATAATGTATCTTATATTGACTAAATATAAAAATATTAAAAAATTTATAAATAATAAGAGTCAATTATCCAAAAGACTAATTATTTTGATAATAATCAGCTCCTATCTTAATTATTATTATTATTATTATTTTGGTAAATCAGTAGATATATTAAAAAAGAGGGTTATGTACAAAGGTAGAGAACCCAAGAAGCCACAGGCGGCTTGCAAAGCAAAAGGAAGAAGCCACAAACGGCTCTCCTAAATAACGAAAACAAAAGCCACAGACGGCTCACAAAAATAGAAAACCACTATGAGAGAAGTCACCAGGAGTGCCGCTGGAGAGGGGACACCAGAATCCAAGACCAGGTGACTGAGGCCATGCCCAAACTACTTGCGGAGAGAAGGAACCAGGAAAGCCCCTAAGAGTCCAACTACCGGTTAGGAAGGAGATCAGCAGGAGCCGAAGAAGCAGCAAAAGGGAGGTCGTCGTAAATGCCAACAGACCGAGGCCGGTGGATGCTGCGAGGAATAGAGGCCTCCGAACTCAAGACACAGGGCAACGGACTAGGCGTAGATGGTAGCTCGGGAGCCAAAGCCGGGCTAGGGGTGCATATTGGGCTTGGAGAACCGGGAAGCGGGAGGGAGGAAATCAACATGGCTATAGCCGGGGCAGGACTAGAGGCGGGAGGCGGACTAGTCTGAATCGCTGGAGAAGCAGTAGCCGGGACAGGACTAGACGCGGGAGTAATCACTTGATTCTCTTAAAGAAAACTAACACAGTTTCTTAAAAATTGGCATACTCTCGTCTAAAGCTTGCAAGCAGTGATTTGTAATGACAGTTTCTTTCACGGCTCCAATTAGAAGTCTCCAAAGTCCATAGTCCATACGAGAACATACAACCACAGCTGTCCAAAGCCATATGGGGGCTCGTAACAAGTCGTTTTTTGCGGGTGGTCAAGGTTTGACTTAGAACTTAGAAGGGCCTATAGAGAGAGAAAGAGAGAGTATGCACCCTTGATGTGAATATCTGGCTCATGCGAAATATCCAGAGCCCCATTTGACCAAGTCACGGCGTGTGAATGCGACCACTTCGGTTCCTACACGTAGGCGTGTCCCTTTCCCTTACGATGAGAGTGACTTTGGTAATAACTACTTTTTAGACAGGTGTCATGTTTCTGTAGGCACAAGCATTTAATTTCTTAACTAACTTCACGTCTTCTTTCCCGTTTCTCGACTCTTTCTCAACTGACAGCTTCTTACAAGCAAGCAAAACCCGGTAATAATAAGATTGACACGAATGAGTACCAAGTATATGAACCCATTCGGATGAGTTTCTTGTTAGCTTCATTTCCTATTTTATACTCTCTTGAGCAACTGGAAAGTTGTGTTCCTATTGCATGCATGTGTTCAGACTTCTGTTTCACACTGGGTTAATGTTCTTTCAATACAATGAGCATCTCTCCCTTTTAATATAATAACACTAATCAAAATTAGAGATGACAAACAATTTAGATCTCTTACTAGGTTACTAAGTTGACTAGATTAGTTCCTCAGTAGCAGAAACACTAGGGTGAAATCATCTACTAATTGCCCAGAAGAGATTAAGCCCTGGCACTGAAACTGGAAAAGTTTTGTGAACACCTGAGTCAGATCTATTTTTGGTCTTTACGATTTACAGCTCAACAAAGATAAAGACACCGCACGATTGCGAAAGTCAATGGACCCCATTGTTTCTCGTAGCCCTCCGATTTCTGATATTTCTGATTCACTTTTGGCTCGTTACCCTATTCTCTGCTAATCTCTGTTTCCTCTTCTGGGGCGCGTAGCGTATAGTATCAATTAATAATAGATACTATTTTGTATTTTATAAAATTATAAAATTTTCCATTATTATATTGTGGCATATGATATGATCCGCGAATTATTCTTCCTATAATTGTTAACTAAAATTTCGGAAATCCCAACTATTATGTACTTGATAATCTAATGTATCTCTCTTCTTCCTCGTTTCATAAGTGGTTAGGAGATTAAGCACTATTTGGACAAATTTTTGGGAAATCAATAAATACTTTTTTTATCATAGAAGTTTTTTTTTAAGAAAATAAGTGTTTGGTTGTAAAATACAAATGTACTTCTTTAATAGATATGAATTTTTTAGCAGCCAAAATACAATTTTTGAAGAAGTTTAAATTTGGAGCTTATAAAAAAAGTTTCTCAAGCGACTTTTTCGGATGGACTTTTATAATTAATTAATGAGTCCATTTTTTAGTTCCTTTTATTCTTATGCTTTACACATAATTCTCCAAAATTTCACAAACTTATTTTCACGTTTATCTTTTAAACTCATTATTTGGCTTTTTTTATATGCTTTAGTATTTATTTTTAATATTAGTTTTACTTATATTATAATCCATATAAAAGATTTAGTTACATATATTTTTATTTATGTTTCTTATGGTATAAAATTATATAATAATTAATATATTATACTTTGCATATTGTTTAATATACTTTAAATAATATTTATATGCATAAATAATTTTATTACAAAATAAAATATAATTAAAATTAAAAGTACTTTTTATTTTTATATTGTCAAATAGTTTATTATATGAAGCTCTCTCAAAAAAGTTATTTTTTTAAATGACAACCAAATAATTAACTAATTTATTATAAAAGTTTTTCTCATAAAATATCTACAGAAAAAGTTCCACTAACAAAAGTTCTACTGCTATAAACCCAACTAAATAGAGGTAAGATAGTTGTACAAATGAACAACTTCCTAAGATGTATTATCCAGTTTAATAATATATGTCTAGACTAATTAAGTTTTAAGAAAATTTTATATAAATGCAAGCTTCCTTTTTCTTTTTATTATGGTTATGCACAAACATCATCATAACCTTGTTGCTTAAAAGATACAAAAAGAAAGAATTATGAGCATGCTACTACAAATTGTCTTTTTGAACTTATTCCTATTTCCTAATAAGATTATTGATTTTAATATAAATAAACTATAACTTAATAATTCATTGATGAAGTCACTTTTTGATATTTATGCACTACTTATGATAATAAGTCACTCTTTGATATTTATACACTACTTATGATAATATAATTTTATCTTTAGATTAAAGAAAGGTAATAATTAGGGTAAAATTGACAATTAATGGACAAAGTCTTGAAGTTTGAAGATTTACAGACTACTTTTGCAAATAATGTTCAAACTTATAATTAAAAATATCAATGATTAAAAAAAGTAAACTAGTTCGCAGTTTTAAATATAAAAACAACTCTTTAGTTTAGTTTTTAATATTTTGGTTCAATTTATTTTAATAACTTTTATTGTTAAAAATCGATCAGTTTATTAATTAATCGGTTAAATTTTATAAATTAATCACTTTTTATAAACTAAAATAATCAATTAATTTTTATTTAATATTTTTTCTTATTAAACTTCAATTTTTTTTATAAGTAAAGATAATCTCTTTCAATTATATTTTAAATTTTTTAATTTTGTAACATTCCGGTTGAAATTTTTTAAAACTCTTGTGATTTAACTTTTGTTTTTAAAACATTAAAAATTATAGTTAATTAGGGTAAAATTTAAGATTAAATAGACAAAATCTTGAGGTTTGAAGATAATGCAACAGATTAAAAGAATCTACAAAGACATTTTCTGTTATCGAAAGAACAAATCTTATCTTTTATTGAAAATAAAATCACTGAAATGACTCAATGAGTATAAAATATTTTTGTTATTACTTACTAGTAACTAGCAAGCCAGTTTTGTTCTCTAGTCCTGCGAAGGTGAAACCCACGCTCGAGAGCTGCATCTGAAATTCAATATCATCAACGCCAACGAAGCAAATATTATATCTAAGCATTTAACAACACTGTCTAGTCACCGCCACCACAACCCTTCTTCTCTCCTCTGTTCTCTCGTCTCTTTTTTCTTAAACACAGCCGTACTCTTCTTTTCATTCACTGAAACTACACAAAAGTTCTGTAAAAGAACATCATGAAAGCGCCTGAAAACGATCCCATCAATGTCTCAACCCAGACTCTACGATGTCTTCTCGATGAAATCCCACACGTGAAGAGTTTCAAGGGAAAATGGAGTCTTATTAGAGCTAAACTCAATGATCTCCTGACCCAGCTCACCGATTTCGCCGAGTTACCTGCTTCTACTTCCAATCCTTTATCCCTTGACCTTCTTCGTTCTGTTTCATGTTCGTTAAATGAAGCTCTTTCACTTGCTGAAAAGTGTAAAGATGAGAACTTGACTAAAGGTAAGCTCAGGACACAGAGTGATATTGATTCCATTTTGGCTAAATTGGATCGAAATGTCAAGGATGGTGAGATTTTGATCAAAAGTGGGGTTCTTCAAGATGGGGTCTTTGGCGGGTCGTCTTCCAAGAGAGAGGTTGCGCGAGTTGAGTCAAGGAACTTGGTGACTCGGTTGCAGATTGGGAACTCTGAGTCGAAGAACTCGGCTTTGGAATCGTTGCTTGTGTTGCTTCAAGAGGATGACAAGAATGTTATGATAGCTGTGGCGCAGGGTATTGTTCCTGTGCTTGTTCGTTTATTGGATTCAAGCTCTTTGGAGATGAAGGAGAAGACTGTGGCGGCAATTTCGAGGATTTCTGTTGTCGATAGTAGTAAACATGTGTTGATTGCAGAAGGGTTGTTGCTTTTGAATCATTTGCTTCGAGTTTTGGAATCTGGAAGTGGGTTTGCTAAGGAAAAGGCTTCTATTGCTCTTCAAGCTCTGAGCTTTTCTAAAGAGAACGCTAGGGCAATAGGGTCTAGAGGTGGGATTTCATCGCTTTTGGAGATTTGTCAGGGGGGAACTCCTAATTCACAGGCGTTTGCAGCTGGGGTTTTGAAGAACCTCGCTGTGTTTCCGGAAGTAAGAGAGAATTTGATCGAAGAAAATACAATCTTTGTTCTTATTGGTCTTGCAGCTTCTGGAACTGCTTTAG
>JAOSBP010000006.1:29071011-29084382 GCA_027563825.1 Erythroxylum mucronatum | reverse complement strand
ACTTGTCCAACTATTGCTGAAGTTCTTGTTTCTGATGGGTTTATTTCCAGGCTTGCATCTGTATTGACTTGTGGGGTCGTTGGTGTGAGAATGGCAGCTGCTAGAGCTCTTTATGAGCTCTGTTTTAGCTCCAAAACTAGGAAAGATATGGGTGAACATGGATGCATTGCTTCCTTGAGTAAAATGTTGGATGGTAAGTCTACTGAAGAGAAAGAAGCAGCAGCCAAGGCGTTGTCCTCTCTATTATTGTGTGCTGGTAATAGGAGGTTATTCAGAAAGGACGAGAAAGGGATAGTGAATGCTGTTCAGTTATTAGATCCTTCAACACAGAATTTGAACAAGAAGTACCCCATTTCAATACTGACCTCGCTTGTGCATTCTAAGAAATGTAGGAAACAAATGATTGCTGCTGGTGCATCCGTGTACGTGAAGAAGCTTATTGAAATGGATGTTGAAGGGGCTAAGAAGCTCTCGGATGATCTTGGGAGAGGCAAGATTTGGTGTGTTTTTGCCAGATCATAGCAATCAAAGATTTGCCTCTAAACTGATGCTGCATCAAGGGACACGAAATTGAAGACAGACTAATTAATTTTATATGTATACTGATCGTGTTTATGATAATCTTCTTTCCCTTCTGTGTACTTCCTTCCTTTTTGTTCATATGATTGTTAAGTTGGACTAGGAGTAGACATGTTCGTTGTGATTGCTTGGAAAGTTAACTCTTTGTAAAGCCATAATCTCGTTTTATTGACATAACCAGCATGGAGTGCAAGTTCTTGGTCCAAAACTCAATGATTGGTTATGTTCTGCAGAGCTAGTTCTTTTTACCTGTGCTATAACCAGTGATTTTCATTACCATTTTGTTTTGATAGGTCTGTCTACAAAGGTAAACTATTACCTATGCATGTGTGTCCTGTTTCTGTTCTATGATCAGACTAAGCTCAGTTCCTGAATCTACTTTTCGAGTACTATGTCATTGGCTTGTTGAGCTTAACATGAAAGTTTAGGCTCTTCAGTAGGCCATTCTTTTTCTCAGGGTGGACCTGGAATTGAATCGTTTACAGATACTCAAATCTCCACTTCCATAGATTAATCTAATTACTTAGTCAATTTAGTTGGTTCCAATAATTGTATAGTGTTCAGTTCCATTGAATAGGGGCTTTTTAGCATGTGCATATGTTATCCACCATGTGCATTTGCCCATAACTGCTCTGGTGTCGGTTGTTGCTTGAACAAGCCAGGCCTAAGGGCATAACAACTTCTTCCTGCACTCCCGATTTTGGAGTCATGTCCTATTCAAAACGCGGTGAAAATGTGGAAAAATTAGACTATTAGTTGCACTTTGAATATCTTAGTTGAACACTAACGGTTGTGTATCCCTTGAATTTGGTGGACTTGATGGCTTACGTATGTTCTTGTGTTTTGTCTATATTCTGGTCTGGTTTATTAAGCATTGTTACAGGGGATGAGTTAAGTTACTATTCTGTCCATGTTTTGGTTATCATACAAGGGGAAAAAAGGATTAATTGCAAAAAAATTTTTTAAAAACTTTGCGCAATTGTGCAATTATAGCTTAAACTTCAAAAAATGACGATAAAATGCCCAAATTTTCAATTATAACTCGAACTAAAAAAAGTGGCAATAAAATCCTCGGAGTTTCAATTGTTTATAAGAATTTATTAATTAATAAATTGTCCAGTTTTTTTATAATAAAAGTTATTAAAGTAAATTGAATTAGAAAGTTAAAAATTGAACTGAAAAGTTAAATAGTTCAAAGTCGAATTGTTTAAATTTTTTTCATTGATTTTTATATCTTAAAAAATTTAGAAAAATTAATAAAATATAACCAAATCTTTATTCATTAATTATGTAAAATTTTACTTATTGGATATCCACTCTTTTGAATTATATTTTATTTTAATTAACTAAACTAAAATTAATAGAATAAATAATAGGTACTTTACAGAAGATGCTGCTATGATCGGACATCCTCAGCCATTTCCAATAAATACATAATCACGAAAGAAAAGCACGTAAAAGTAGCAGGATCAGATCTCCTGATCTGGCTGTGACGCTCCTGTCAGATTTAATTAAATCTCATTCACACATTTATATAAATCTCATATAAATAAATAGATGAAATTTAATATAACAGAATTGAAACATAGTAACTTCAACAGAAGATTTGACGTGAAAAGCAACTGTCAAAGTTACGAAAGAAGCAAAAAAGGGGGACGGAATCCTCTGTTCAATATTATGATGTCTTATTTTGTCCCATAAATTTCAACTATTCATTTATATGGGTCCCACGTTTATTTATACGAGATCCACATAAATAAATAGCTGAGATTCATATGACAAAATAAGACACTATAATATTAAACAGAGAATCCAGATTTACAAAAAGAGCACTTCTTAGGCACTACATACCACAAAAACTATGTAGTACAAACAGTTAAGCTATAAACTATTAACTATAGGTTCTCTTTTGTCTTTTCGTTTCCATATGTTTAGGTTTAGGTGTGTCCAGATTAGCTTAGGTTTAGCTTGAATATCTCACTTAGACCAACTAATTAACCTGACATTTTAGATTGAAGTGGTGTCTAAAGTTTGCCTTTTTTTTTTTGGTTTAATTACTAGACTTCTGTATCAAAATTTAGTATCATGTTAAATTAATTTTGTTACTTTGTTTCAAGTTATTAAGTCTGTCGCCTATATTAATTTGTGATTCTTTCGTAAATAATTTTGAAAATTCCATATATATTACTATCCAAATTAGATAAATTCATTTTTAATCTTTAGATATGCAATTCTTTTAATACTGGATAACATTTTCATATTTTATTATATTTTTAAGTTATTGATTTATTAAATAATTTACTTAATACACATAATCAAGAAGATATTATGCGCTTTCAAAATTTTAATATCTCATAATTTTTCTTGAAAAATAAATAAATCGAAATTTGTCTTTGTTTTTGTTACAATGAAACAAAAATATTTTTACAGAAAAAGTTATGTTGTTAATAATTAATAAGTATTTGTGATATATTAGAAATAACAGTAATTAAAAAACCTAACCGATTTGGCTTGTTAACAGTAAAAACATTAAATTATTTAAATTTTTAGTTCGATTTACTTTAATAACTTTTATTGTTAAAAATTGATCAATTTATTAATTAATCGGTCAATTTTTATAAATTAATAAGTTTTTATAAACTAAAACAAATCCATTAATTTTAATTTAACAATTTTTTAATTAAATTTCAAATTCTTCATTAGATAAAGACAATTTCTTTTAAACATATTTTAAATTTTTAAATTTTATTTAATCTTTAATCGATCTGATTTAACTTCCATTCGATTTTTAAGACATTGATAAATAGTAAAAAAAAATATAATAATATTTTTATTTAATAGGAATAATTACTAAAAACTACCAAATAATTGTCGTAGTCTCTTATTTAAATTAACATAGATTAATGCCCAATAAACAAATAAACCATAAAAGAAAGTTAAAAGTGAGAACACATGGAGGCATCTTGCTAGTTGCTACAGACCCGAAAGAGAATTACTATCGTGAGCGGTTCAAAATGGATCGAAATGCCAAAAGATTGATAGAATGCGTTGCATATAAGGAGATGCGGTTGTCACAAATCTGAAAATACAGATGCCGGCTTCATATATCCATGACTATAGTCTGGTTTACGATTTGATTCATCAAAGTTCGCCCTAAGATCAAACATGAACTTGTCTGGATTTGCTTGCAGATATGACTGCAAGTATGAGTAAATTAATAAAGGAGAAGTAAGCAAATGCCACTGCGATTGCTCCTTTCATACAAAATTTGGCTGCAAAAGAACAGATTGCAGGCCAACCAGTATGTTCATTCCCGTTCTTCGCTAACAAACCTACTGCAGTGGCAGCTCCAGAAGCAGAAATTTCCAAGGAGAGAATCAACTGCCAGAACAAACCATAAAACGTTATAAACACTTGGAGAATTATATTATCATATGTACAAATGATTGATATTGAGATAATGTGGTTACTAAATCACAGATGAACAAGAAAAAGTAGTTGGCGGAGTTCGAGCCACAACGATCCAGAATAATGACACCAAACGAAGAAAGCAACGAGAACGTGGCTGCGATAAAATTTACAGCAGCAAGGTACCTGAAAAAGATGGGAACTTTATGAGTATGCAGAAGGTATAAAGAAAAGGCATCAGGGTTTTGTTTCATTCCTGGAACTATCTTACGTGAAAGAGTCCTCGTAGCTATATTTAGCTACCACTCGAAATCCTGGGATCAACTCAATTGTAGAAACATTGGTGACTGTTAGTAATGCCGCAGCAAACGAAGTTCCGAAAGTTGCAAACCTCAGACCAATCTGTGCTCTATAAAATAGTTTCTGAAATTTCTGAGGTGAGTTTCCAGGGACCTTGGTTTGCATCTCTTCCATTTGAGATCGATGTTTCAGAGAAAAGCTGTAAAAAACACTGTTGAATGACAGCTCGGAAACGGGAAGAGATCTGTAGCAAAAGCAAGAACAGGTACGGATAGAGAAAAAGAGTGTGACACTTGGAATCCGCCTATAAAACAAATGAAGAAAAAAGGAGAAATCTTTTGAAGTATACTTATATAAATCAAGTTGTAACACAGAATCTTAAAGTGAAATGAGTTAAAAGTCTCTACCTTTTAAGTCGGAAAACACACAACCTTTAGTTCTTGCGAAATTCTTGGACTGAAGAAGATTGTGAACTTCTGGAGAAGATACTGGTATTTGCTATTTTTTTTTTTCAAAATGAGAATTCAAGACCTCTAAAAGTTAGACTGAAACAAGGCATAGGATTGAGCTTTTATAGGGGAATGTCGTTGATTGATTTACATTTACTTATATCAGAAGGTCAAAGAAATGAATTATGATATATTTTGGAAGAGAAATGAATGCTTTTCACATTGAGGTGCTAATGGTTTCAGAAAGTTGTGAATATGGTACCATATGAAACTTCCTTTTCAAAACAGTAATTGAACACAGTAAATGTAAATTGGAAAGACCAAAGAGGAAGTCAAGAATGTACTTGCAATTTCTACATCTAAAACCATGCAATTCCTCAGTAGAAAATTAACATCTCAGTTTATCAAGTCACCCTCCACACAGTTGTTTTATCTGAGTAGTCACTATCTTTATGAATTCCACAAAGCAAAAGATAAGCACATATTTGAATTCTCAATTTTCTCTGTCAAACCCATTTTTAGGCATATTTATCTTTAAAACATTTTGTAATTTACAAGCCAAAGCGAATAGGTTTGAATGATTTGAGTCTTGTTATTGGAAAATGGGACTTATGAGGCCAAAGACCTCACACAAGGAGTGAACCAAGTAATTAGAGAGGATTCTTAAAGGGTAATCTTCAAGCGAAATAGCCAATGTTTTAATAACCGGACAAAAGTTAAATCGGTAAGACAATAAATTCAACTTTTAAAAAGTTCAACCTGTATTAAACCGTCATAAAATCAGTTAAAAATTGAATGAGTTAAATAATTTAAAATATGATTAAAAAAGATTATCCTTGTCTATTTCAGAATTTGAAGCTTAATTGAAAAATATTATTAAATAAAAATTAATTGATTTATTTTGTTTTGTAAAAACTTATAAGTTAACAAAAATTGATCAATTAATTAATAAATTAATCAGTTTTTAATAATAAGAGTTACTAAAATAAATCAAACTAGAAAGTTGCAAACTGAACTGAAAAATTGGGCGGTTCATAATTTTTAAGTTGAATCTACCGAATTGATTGAGTGTTTTAATCATTGGTAATAGCAATAGATTCTCTCTTATGAATTTTTTTTTTAAAAAGATTACCATACAATTATCATGCATGTTAAAAAATGTTTGAAAAATCTATGTTTTATTATTTTCCCATTATTTATATAATTTCCAAGAATCAGAAATATCTATCAAATACGTGCTATTCTCTATCTCATCTTTCCTCATTTGGGTGAAAGCTTACTTCCTCCTTATGGAAGCCCTTTCCCAAAAAAGACATGCAGATGGCAAACTGATGAAGCCAAAGGAGTATGATACGGCACATTTCTAAAGTAGTCATGGACTCGGTCACAGTTCCTTGTATCTTTGTATCTTCACTTCCTTCTTATCATTATCAGTATTTGATAATGCCCTTCAGCTACTCACACTTATTTTTCTTTTTAGGACATGCACGTAGTATCTTACTGATGTGACATACGTAGAGGTAAGTATTATAAGATGTATTGGTTGCTCGAGAAAAGCATTTTATGGATAGACGCACTCGTTTTTTCTAGGGGAACAGGAAAAAAAAATGGCAACTGGCTCGTTTCTGTGCAATAAACTAGTGAATGTGGAGGAGAAAAAGAGTGCTGGATAGGAAACAACGAAATGGTTGTGCAGAAAAAAGTTTGAGTATCGAAACAATCATCATCTTTCTGTGCAAGACAGGAAGTAGATGCCAAAAGGGTGAAGAGTTAGGTTCAACAAGAGCGAGAGAGCTCGCTTATGGTCGACACAAAAAGAACGTTATCCAGAGAAATATGTCAAATGATAAGAATCCGAGCCACCGAGTGTATTGATGTTTCGCTTAACAAACTCCCCACATTTCTATGGACTGAAGCATCCTTGAGGAGTCCTAACAACTTTGTCAAGCTCGTGTTGGCGTGCAAGTAATGTCAGTCTCCTCCACCACTTGGTGGCATCATCTTTGTGCTTACGCTTTTGGTTTGATGAAAGACGACACATTTCATCAGATTAACATGCCCAAATCATGACTGACGATGAAACTAAAATGTTTCTTACATTACTTGAAGAATTTAAAATCTGTACAAGTTCCCTGAACATGCGTACTGTACACATATACATACAAGAGTTTGTATACCAACTTTTCGAAGATGAACCTTCTGCGGACTTTCACACGTCAAAATACTTTGGGTTTGATGGATAGTCATATTCAACCTTCAACTGCAATGCAATATAGGACTCGTTAGTCGGTACAGAACATGACATTTACCATCTTATGCACAATCAAAAGAATAATTAAGCATTTATCAGTAACTTGGCAAGATTATCGAGTGTGCCACATAGGAATCTGACAGTCCAACAGTAGGAGCTGTAGCTTTAGACAGACTATATAATCCAAGTTCTACCCACGAATGAAGATGGCTTTCACCATTCCTAGACAGCTTTCTTTTTTTTCATTTGACAATCTAATCGGTTTACTCAGATTTTAATTTACTTTCCTCGTATATGTAAATGATGAAAACATGACAGATACAGATTGCCAGTAAGTAGATTGTAAATATGACAAGCCAAAAGGAAAGGAAAGACTAATATAATCAAATTCGCCTATGCCACACAGCTACCTCATTACAAGAAATCACGCATTTCGTAGTTCATTTCCCATGGTCGAACATTTCAAAGAATACAAGAACTTAAAAGTTACGGACAACTTGACGCAAAGCAGTCACTGCAACCAGCCTTAGAAAATGAGAATTCAAACAAACAAACAAGACTAACCTTCCCCTCATCAGCATCATAATGGCGTTGAGGGAACACCACCCTCATATCGCTATATAAATAAAAGCGTCGATGGTCATCGATATTCATTTTGTTTGTTTCTGGGGCAGATAAAGGATCAGATTTGCATCGCTGAACAGATCTAGAAATTTTTCTTGGAAAAGCACACACGAACCGAAGATGAAGAGCATAAAGGAGAACACCTGCTCCATTAATACTATCATTGACCTTTGAGGGGCTGTGAGCAATTTTATTTACATAAATATTAGTTGAACTTAGAGGGCTTCTATCCACTGAATCACTCTTTATGTTTTGACTACAGCTGAATCTACCGCGGTCAGAAGAACTTATTCTATGTACAGGGTCAGTTCCATTTGAATTTTCAGATTCTGTGCCATGAGGCAAGGAACAATCAATGTTTGACATTGAAGATGTATTGGCGTCATCTTTAATTTTCACATCAGCTTTTCTCCCATCAGCAATTAAATTTGCTGGTCCAGACGAAGACAAGGTGATCTTTTGGCGCAGGAAAGTCTTTTGAGGCAGAGACAGAGAAAGAGTCAATGAGTTTTGTACTGGTAAGGTAAAGTTAAACAACAGAAGGAAAAAACAGGTATACTGAACAAAGTATAATGGACAAGGCATCCAACTTTCAGCTCATTGTGCTAGACAATGAATATAATGCAGGCATTTGCCCATCAATCTATTTTTCTCACATATGCAATCATCTTTCTCATGATTCAGCTTACCTTGGTACCAGCTGGCATGTCACTGAGATCATAGTTACAAAAGAAAGTGTGAATAGGTGTCTTTTCTGGATTGCTGAGAACCTGGAAAACCAATTCAATCAGCCAGTGATAGCTTTTCAGTTAAGGCACCAGCAGCCATGACATATGAGCTAAATGTACAGAAACACAACTAGATGGCAACACATTTCAGTAATCAAGTGTATTGTTAACGATCAAGATTGAAATTTTCTTAAAGTGATTGAAGGAACAGTACTTGCAATTTCCAAAAAGGGATGAAAAGATGCTTCTTATGAACAACCATGAGACAGCTAAAGATTACACCTTCCATAAATCATATTGTCCAACCTAGATTTTTTTTTTCTTTTCAAGGGATGAATGGATATATGCTCCAGTGCCCAACTTGACAACATAGAGGTTAGAGGAGGAAATGAAAATTACCAATTGGATACGGCCTTTCATTGGTATCCGTAGCCTGTTTTTCTCAGTTTCAGAATCATCAATGCTAAGGCTCCTTCTCATTTTTGAACCACGACACTTATTTGATTGCAAATGCCCTGCTAGATCTATTGACGAGTAATAAAGCAAATAATTATCTCCATCCACACTAGTTACTGCAAATGGGAGCTTCCGTGATTGTGGTGAGAAATTCCCGCCGGTGATATTGAGAACAGCAAGGAAACCATCAATTTTCTACATTTATGTCATAAAAAATGGAGAGTTAAAGCCCACACAATATAAATACACAAACAACATCCAGATTTGCTATACCCTATGCAGAAGCAAACACATTAGCATCCAATTTTAACTTCTGCCACGACAATGTAGGTACTAACCTGACAAGCTTTCGCTGACAGTAACCGTCCAGATAAAAGAGACTCCTCAAAGGAACCAATTAAGGACCTTCTAACAGGTAGACCACTGAGTGTTTTACCAAATTTGACACATGGGGGAGTAGAATCTGAATCCTCATCCCAGGAACTAGTAACGTCAGGAATGAACACATCGAACCTTTTTTGGAAAAGATCAGATTCTTGTGAAGATCCATTTGGAATCTTGCTATGTTCATTCATCTGAATAGCCCGAACATCTGAGACGGTGCCGTCAAGTGATTTTTCAACATCTTTCAAGGTCATATATTTTTCATCTAACATTTTGCCTATATTTTGACATCCTCCGGCAGATTTTAATTGTTCTGGGAGCTTTGGACCTAGAGGAGATAATGATAAAGGGGATGAAACCATCTTCTTTGCAGGTATTGGAATAGCCCCAGCACGTGATGTTACGTTAATTGTTTCTCCAGAATTATTGATCCCAAAAGGTGAGATAAATTGACTGTGATATTCCAGCTTCATGTTTTCTAGCACTGGACCGTCAGTGAAGAATATGGAGTTAGCCCCACAACTATCATCCTTGAAGTTGGTCCACTCTGGAACACATGGAGCAGACAAGTTTTGAGAACTTAAATAACTGGAATTGCCAATGTGAGCTTTCTTATGCTCTTGTGGCAGTGAGATTTTATAGCTGTCTTTACCACCCTGAAAACCACTATTATATATTCCAACACCAATATCCAATCGATCACCATTGAACTGATCAGGAAGAAGCATTCCACTCAGTGGAGACAATACTCGCTTCCTGACTAGTGACCCAGTCGACTCAACTTCATCACTTGCAATGCTTCTTTCAACATTCGATGTTGACTGGTTTCCATGAAATAGGTTAACAGGAAAGCTTAGTCCCCTTGATTCAAAACCTACAATCCTAGGAACATGGGTCTGAAAATTTTGTTCAGTTTTATGAGTTAACCACACAGTCTTATGCTCTGCATTAGTTCTCCTTTGGGGATCTCCAAGAGAAGAGCAAGGTAAATCCATCTGCATTCGAGTGCCAAGTTTTCCTCCATGCATTCCACTCAAATCACAACAGCTCATACTCACTTCCTCAGCAATGCCACTAGAGGATACTTGGGGCAGACCCATTCTTTAGGTTGAGTATGTAGTCATTGAGAAAGTTATGGAAGTTCACCTATTCTACCCTTACACAATCTATTCCTCACTCTCTTATTAAAGAAAGGAACCATACGAATCAAAACCAAGTTCAATTGTCACAAAGAACTAGTAAAATTCAAATCCACCAAACCCATCAACGTTGTTAGAGGAAAATGCAGCTTCAACCGCACATTCTTACTTTATAGAAGAATCAATTTTCACCACGTAAATCTTTTGCAGATACCCCTATCAACCTTCAACCAAATGCAACCCATGTTGCCTACAGTTCTAACATCAGATTGAGCTGCTAATCTAGAGTTGATCAAAAGAGAATGGTAGAGATGTCATTTTCTACCATTTGTACTACCCTGAAATAAAATATAAAAATTGATCAATGATGAGAATATGATACAATACGTTAAGAAAATACGAAGTGCACATCAGCCCATCACAAATAATCACTCAGATTGATTGAAAAAAGACAGTAATTAGCTTGAAAACTTGAATATGATTGATTGCCATCACAAGGACCAACTCAACATAGACTGATCAAGCCATTCAAACTCTGAAATGTTTTCAAACTGCAATATGATCCAAACGAGGATCTACCAACATAATTAACAACAAGGCAAACACTGGACTTTTTTCAACTTAATTGATGATTCAGATGCAGAAGACCAAGCATAACCCAAAATCTATTTTCTTCACAACAGCATTTCATTAAAGATCAAACTAAAATCAGCACTAAAAAAGCCCAGACAGAATCAGAACACCAGCCACCGTCAAATACTACCTTTTAGTTGTATTCCTATCATCTACATTCTAGGAAACCAAGCATAAGCAAATGACAGGCCAAAAATTTCGGACAAAAAAATCTAAACTTTGTTAAGTGGGAACGCACAACAGAGCAGACTCAAAGGAAAAATCCAATAACAAATCGCACCAGTATAGCCGGCGATCATATATAAACAAACCCAACAACCCGTTCTCATGCCAGCTGGTAAAAAAGTTCAATCAAATCGATCAGGCCCAGAAAAAATCTAAGCTAGCAAAATGAAAATCAACCCATAGCCATCTAATTAAGGGGAAAAAAGGCAGAAAATCCGAGCAACAATTCAGAAAGTCCTCTTCTTTTTCCTTCTCCTTGGGGTCTCTTCTTCTTTTCTCTCTGCAGCTCCTCTCATCTCCATATATATTGCCCCATCTCCCCACCCCTCTTAAAAAGGTGTGACCTTTTTCTTGTCTCTACACTGTAAAAATGGTAACTTGTTTATTCTTTTGCTGTCTCTCTCTCCATCTCTTTTAATGTGTCTGTTTTTTTAAAAATTTATTAGTGAATTGTTATAAACCCTCCATGGTTTTTGATGGAATGATTGCTTACACCTCCATTTCATTTCACTTTTCTTGCAAACCCTCAATTTCTTGCAACTAACAACCACATATTATCCTCTTTAGCTTGCTTGCTTGCTTTCTTTCTTGCATTGTGTCCATCCTTTCCCTTTCTGAGTTTACAAGTTGAGGTTTGCTTTTATTGTACATGTCTCTTTCATTGTTCTTTTAGTACCATCTTCATAGTCATTATCAGTAATAATAACAATTATTATTAATTTGGTGGAATTCAATTGTATTCTAAATTGATTTAAATGCTTTAAATAAAGATGTTAAAAGGAGTAAAGACATCACATTAGCAAATGAGGAAAGGTGTAGGCGGCGGCTACTGGCACGAAGGAGACGTGTCTTACAATCGTATTGAAAGCGCAGACACGTGCCAGACTCTTATCTCCCATCCTCAACACCGTCCCTACCGCCATTTCAGGGGATCAGATCTACTGCTGTTCCTCAAGTCCGTCCACACCGCCATTTTAGGGGATCAAAATCATCAAATCTACCGGTGTTTTTGATTTATTAAATCTCATACGTATATTTCAAATATGAATTTTATATAAAATATAAAATAGAATTTACTTTTAAATTATCTAAAATTTTAAATTTAATTATATTACAGATTTATTATAGAATTTAATTTATCTAAAATTCAACTAAAAATTTAAATTTATTTGAGTCTAATTAAACTTTGCACCTCTAAATGAAAAAAATCAACATAAATTATAAAACACTCCTATATGATCTAATTTATATTTTTATAACCTAATTCAAGAATTATAAATTCTTTATAATATATAATTCAAAATATCTAAATGGTTATTTTGAATTTAATTTGTAATATAAAATTTAAATATTTGTTTGAATTTAATACGTGTAATCTATAAATTAGTATGTGCAATTAAAATATAATTCTTGAAAAAAAAAAGTGTAAGATAATGTCACAAAATATGAATTGTTAATCTATTTATGTTACATTACTGAGGTGACTAAGTGATCGTTTGGATGAGTTTTGGGAGGCTAATAAGCATTTTTCTCCGCTACAAAAATCTTTTTTTTAAATGGATATTTGTTGTAAAATAAAAAAGCATTTTTTAAATAGATATAGCTTTTTTGGCAATCAAAATATTGCTTTTTAATAAACTCAAGTTTGGAACTTCTTCAAAAAAAATTTCAGGTAGATTTTTCAGATTAATTAATGAGCTTATTTTTAGTCCCTTTTGTCCTTTTTTTTACACATAAGTCCTACAATACCCACAAACTCATCTTCTCGTTTATTATGTATTAAATATTTATTCAACTTGGATATTTATTTTGAGATTTATATAATATTATTTGACTTTTTATATGTTTTAATATTTATTTTATATATTAGTTTACTTATGTTATAATCTATATTAAAGATTTGGTTAGATATATTTTGATTTATGTTTCGTATGGTTTAAAACTATATAATAATTAATATATTGTGCTTTGCAGATTGTTTAATATACTTTAAATAATATTTATAAGCATAAATAATTTTTATTTCAAAATAAAATATAGTTAAAATTTAAAATATTTTTTATTTTTATGTTGCCAAACAATTTACTATATGAAACTGTTTCAAAAAAACTCTTTCGTAGATGACAGCCAAATAGTCAACTGATTTTTTAGAAAGTTATTATCATAAAATATCTACAGAAAAAAGCTCTACTAAT
>JAOSBP010000006.1:29043224-29053344 GCA_027563825.1 Erythroxylum mucronatum | reverse complement strand
TTAAATTAATATTATTTAACAAATATAATTAATATTATTGCAACAACAAATTAATAACATACACAAATATAATATTTGTTATTGCACATTTAATCTCTAATCTTCTGAATTACCATATCGTTCCCACAAATGTTCAATCAATACATTATGAAGTTTATAATGAGCTTTTTTATCTTTAATTTACTTATGTCTAGCAAGGAATTTTTGAAATATAATTGTATCGTCTCTATTATTATTAATTTCAGGTTTCGCTTCAATCTTGTATGGCCACTTAAGTATCACATTCATCCTCAATGATCATATTGTGCGTTATAATGCATGCTGAAATAGAGCTACAACAAAGACGGAAATATAATAGAATTTTATGCAAAGATCTGGATTCCATCAAAGATCCAGTAATGTATGAGGCTTTCAGAAATGAATAAATAAAAATTTATACAAAAAGAGCTTAAGAAAACCTTAAGAAGAAGTTGGCTCATCTAGTGACTTTAGCCAATATTTTGATTTTTGAAGAAATGGAGATGACCTTCCAAATTATTAATTATTTTTGTTAAATTAATATTCTCAAATACTTTAGTTTTACTTTTAATTTGATTGTTGTAATTTTAGTTTGATTATAATCTCGAGTCTTATTGTAATTGTAATTTATTTTAGTCTGGTTATAATTTCAAATATTTTCTTTAAGTTTTAATTTTTTAAATAAATGTTGTGGTTTAAATTTATGTATCTTTTATTTCAAATTTACTTTTTATTCTTAACATATTTTATTAATGAATCTATAACACTTATAGATAAGAATTATAATAAATATTAAAAATAAATTTAATACTATATTCAATATTAGGGTCATTTTAAATGTATCAATGAGATCTTTGTAATGATATATTTTAAATTTAATTACTTAGTAAATTATGTATATAAATCAAATTATGAGAAAGACATAAAAAGAATATGTTAAAAGAAATGGACAAAGTTATCTTTTTATAACTTTTGATGCATGAATAGTAACACATCAAATTTAGTGTTTTTGTGTGTTGGTTGGAGATGACCTTAGACCATCATAAAACCATTTAAAGATTGAATAAATTGAAGATTTTAAAATATAATTAAATAAGACTGCCCTTAGTTTAAAGTTTAATTAAAAAGGGAAGTTGTTAAATAAAATTAATAGATTTATTTTAGTTTATAAAAATTAATTAATTTACCAAAATCGATCGATTAATTAATAAACTAATCAATTTTTAAAGTACGTCAAATGAAAAAGTTGAAAACTTAACTGAAAAATTACGAGTTTAGAGTTTTTATAGTTCAATCGTTCAAATCGGTTTAATATTTTAATCATATTTAATGAAATACATTTTAAAAGCAAGTGGACATCGCAGCTTCTTTGACTAATCTTCTGTGTTTAGTTGCTGAAAAGTCGACAGGATGTGTGAGCTTAAAGGATCATCCACTCGACTTTTCAGCAACAAAACACAGAAGATTAGTCAAAGAAGCTGCGATGACCACCTGACCTAAGTAACACAAACAGCGTCAATTTAGTCCAACCCAACTGAAACGGATCGCCTACTTTGACTAACCATCTTAGACGTTAATTTCGGACAAGACGACGACGTATAAAGGCAATAATCTTCACTTCTAGAACATACTCCACAGTTCCTACCTTTTGTTTTTTTCCCCTCTTCAAGTGAAAAGAATAGATCAATTGGAAGAGTTAGGCGAGACTTAATCAAGTGTTAATTTTTTTGACTTATTTATATTAGAAAATGTGAATCTCAAACAAGAGATTTGGTAACGTAGCTGAAGATTGAACGTGTTCAAACTTCAAACACGACTGCTTTGAGGTTTTCAGAAATTGAAACGCAAGGCTGACTCTATACTGACCGGTGTTTGGTGGTGGTGGCAACTTGATTTTCAAACTCTACCCTGTGTGGATGTGTACTCTGTGGTCTTTATTCTCTTTATTCTACCAAGTTGTCTTTGTCTGCTTTGAATTATAATACTAACATTTTACAGCCACAATCAGTTTGGTCAATTCATTACTCTACAATCGGAATTGTCTCCTTCATTTCTCACCAATTATTTAGTGAATGAATTAATTAATTAACCGAATTCATTTATAACAATAAAAATTTATTAAATTGATTTTTGATATATTGTAATATTGTTACAGGTCTCAAAATAGAACCAACCCCAAAAGCTAGCTTGAAAGATGGGAGAACCTATAAGCTTATAAATTTCACATCAGTCTCTTTTATTACCGATGTGAGACAATTAGACCGTAACATTCCATCACGCTTCGCAGCCCAAGCACCGGCAAGTTGGTTGTGCACTAAACATTTTCTAGCCTCGGGCGAACACTGCAGTGTTGGCGTTACCATTAGTGGGCATAGCACGAGGACTTAAAGAAGTGGTGTTAGCTCTGATATCAATTATTATAGATCTTATGGGAGAACCAATCTTAAAAATTGACATAAACTTTTTTTTATAAATATTAACTATGAAATGTTTCATCTAATAATACTAATTGCGAATCAATATTTTTTATAAACCAACCACTATCAATGGTAATAGTAATTATTTCTTTATCTTAACCAACAATCATAATTATAATGATTATATCCATTCTCATTTTTCTTTGTATTCGTTCTCATTCTCATTCTTATTATTTTACGTGAACCAAGCGTTTCTTTAATCTTTTAAAAAAATTTACTATAATCACTTACGTCATCCCTTTGATCACAAAGTAACAGAGTTGGAGAAAAAGGGTACGACTACTGTTTTCATCAATAAATGCCAAGTCCTGGTTGGTAGAATTTCATTAAATCAACTCTCTTATTCCGCTGCTTCCATTTTCACATCAACCTGCAGGAATGAGACAAATATCAAGAACCAAAAAAAAAGGGGAAATCTTTTTTAATTAATGAAGTCAAAATCATAAGTTTTCAAAGTTAATTTATGAAGATTAAATAATAATTTGATTCAAGTAATTATTAAGTTTTTTATATAATATAATTTCTTTAAATTAAGATTAAAAGTTTGAAGTCTTTAAAATTACCCCAGATCTTTATTAAGTTTTACTGATATATTTAATTTTTAAAACACTAACCAGTTTTATCGATTCAACCGTAAATTTTTTGAATCATTTAATTTTTTAGTTCAATTTTTAACTTCATGATTCAATTTATTTTAATATTTTTTGTTATTAAAAAATTAATTTATTAATTAATTAGTCCATTTTTATTAATTAATACATTTTTATAAATTAATTTATTTTCATTTAATATAAGAAAATTATTACAAAAAGATGAGAATAATTGCAAAATGATCTTTAGACCAGCAAGTGGTACATAGAATGGTGTTTCGTGGAGGAGACAGTTTGTTCACAAAGAACTCTCCCCCCCAAAAAAAAAAAAAAAAAGATTGGAGAGTTGTGCTCAAGTACAGAGAAAAGTATCTAATAAAGCCTGACCGGACCCTGAACCTGTGATGTCTATTACAAGAACAAGCAACACACGCTTATCAAAAGTTTACTTTCTACTGCCATTCCTCTCTCTGTGGCTTTTGACTTCCTTCAACCTCAGCCCCAATCACGTCACTCCTCAAATCTAATCTAATCTCTTAGATTAGGTACTTTGTATATTAACGGAGTTGCAATGGCAATGTCGTTACTACCCTACTTTTCAACAAGCCATCAATGGCTACTTATCGGTTATTGTTCTTTAGTTACTCTGACAACAACTTAGTTTCCTTCCTTACCTCTTCCGCGGGGTTAACCATAAACTTCTCTCTCTTCCTCTCTTTAGACTTGTCTGTGTAATTTTGAGTTAATAGTTCCGGGTCTATCACTGCCTCTCCGTCACACAGTTCATTGCTTTGGTAAGATGTGCTCTTGGGTTTGGTTCAGTGCCTGAAGACTACATGGGTTGTTTTGTCGGCAAGTTGACTGGCAAATACCGTCACCGAGCTTTCGAAGCAGCATTCCATGCGCGGAGCTCCGACCAACAGCCTGCCCAGAAGCGGAGAGCTAAGGCCCGAGGTGGGGTTGGTGTGGACTGTCATGTTCTGGAGACGGCGCAGTTCCGGTTACCGGAGCTTGGTTACCAGCAGGGGTGGCCATCGTGGCTTATGGCGGTTGCTGGCGACGTGATTGGTGATTGGACTCCTCGCCGGGCTAACTCATTTGAGAAGCTTGACAAGGTAAGACTAGAAATGGATGAAAAGATAAATATCTTTTCTGAAATTCAAGAATAAAAATGACAAACAAGCTTTTGTTTGCTCTCTTGTTTTAGATTGGGCAAGGAACATATAGCAATGTGTACAAGGCGAGGGATCTAATAACAGGGAAGATAGTGGCTATGAAGAAAGTAAGATTTGATAACTTAGAGGCAGAGAGTGTGAGGTTTATGGCTAGGGAGATCCTTGTTTTAAGCAGATTGGATCATCCTAATGTGCTTAAACTTGAGGGTTTGGTCACTTCAAGAATGTCTTGCAGTCTCTATTTGGTGTTTCAGTACATGGAACATGATCTCACTGGGCTTGTTGCTCGCCAAGAAGAGAAGTTCACCGAGCCCCAGGTATATATATTGTAACATTGCAAGGTTAAAGATCTCTAACTTTATGATTTCAACTTTCATATAATCTTGGGGCTCGTGTTCGGATTCTTACTTTATTATGGTATGCTATGGGCTAGTTTGAGGGATTTAAAGATGGGTTTTTTGGTTTGTCCTTTTGACGGTTCAAATTTTAGCTATTGTATCTATTTTACACATTTGAATCATTTTCTACCATTCATGCCTTCTAGCTGTCTAGCAATCCTTGTCCTCTCCATTTTCCTTCTTGTGTTCTTGATTTTCTTGCGTGAGCTGATGTTACAAGATGCCCTTTTCAAGACTTGTGGGTCCCTTTGTTACCTGGTAGAACATCCGAGTTTGGGTAGTTTATGGTGTTATGCATTACATGGAGCTTTAAAATGATTATAGATGGGGCTTTTATGTCATTCTGGGGACAACGGTTTCTTTTCAGATTTCGTAGTTTTGATACTAACATATTGTTACATTGCTATATTAAATCTCTTCTTTATGAATAAAAAGTACTTAAGAGTACGAGCAATAACCTTTATGATCAAACTTCGACTATTCTTTCCTTTTCTATTACTTCTGGGTAGAAAGTTTGAAGTTGCTACTTAATTGAGCACCATTTCTATCCTGCTCTCCAGAGATGTTGTTCTGAAATTGTCCTGTTTTCCAGGAAAAAGTTTCTGTTAGTATAGAGGCTTTCAGTAAGTTATTTGCTTAATTTTTCTTCCATTTTCATAAAATTTCTGATCTGCAAAACTGTCTGCTTTTGCTATCACGTCTGTTTACAAGAAATGAAGCCTGTACTTTGCATCTCATGCTTGTATTAGCTGGAATAGGTGATTTTCACCTTTGCGATAGAAACTGCTACAGAAAGTTCGTCCTACTTCCAATGTATATATAAAATCATTGGGAGTAGGTTTCTGTGTGTTTGATGCTGGAAATGTCAGCCCTATAGAGAATTTAGATGTTAGGGCTTGAATAGCATCTTAATGTGTATGTCAAGCTACCTATTCTGAGTCATTGACCCCTTTATTTCATAACTTTTTTAGTTAACTGAGATTGTATTTGATTGATTGGTGCTCTATCTTGATGTTATTGTTGGCAGGTAAAATGCTTCATGAAGCAGTTGCTTTCTGGGCTCGAGCATTGCCACAATCGAGGTGTCCTGCACCGTGATATCAAGGGTTCCAATTTGCTTATTGACAATGACGGAGTTCTAAAAATTGCCGATTTCGGATTGGCCACTTTCTATGATCCTGAACGCAAGATTCCCATGACAAGTCGAGTTGTCACACTTTGGTATCGCCCCCCTGAACTTCTTCTTGGAGCCAGTTGTTATGATGTTGGAGTTGACCTTTGGAGTACTGGCTGCATTTTGGCTGAGCTGCTCGCTGGAAAGCCAATAATGCCAGGACGGACAGAGGTACATTTTGGATTGCTTGTTGGGGTTCAAAGATAACTATGCAAGTACTTACTGTTCTTGAATGATGTTATTTTGCTAATTATTTAGTGTAGTTGGATGTTGTTCTTGTTATGCCACCTTAGTTGGTGGTGTTGAAACATGATTTTGTTACTTCTGTAATCCTATCTCAACATTTTGAGTTACTATATTACTAATCTGACTAATATAGGACCTGCAGATTCATTTCAAAGCTTTTAGAAGTATCACCTCAATGGCGCTTCTTTCCCTTATTTTAGATGCTTTTGATGTTGCTTTCTTGATGACACTTAGGTTTCTCAATTACTGTGCTCTCCTATAAAACGACCTTTATCAAAACTTCAATATTCAGTAAGGAATTATCCCGGAATACAGGCCTATGTCTAATGGTAAAAAAACACATAAAGTGACTACTATGCCCTAATCATTTTGCCCTGTCTGTTACTTATGGAGTAGCTAATTTAATTGTAAAAATTGAATGTTATAATCTTTGTTTGATATTATGGACAGTTTAACTCCTAATTTGTGATAGATCAAACTCTTTCAACTGAGCAAGTGTATCTATGAAATCCCCTTTCATCATAATCGGATACACATACGGGTCTTGTTGGAGGTTTTAGTGCTTTCAGACTTAGCAGTTGAGCACCATATACAATTTGATTTTTTTGTTGAGAGTTCTTCTCTTCATTTTCTATAGAGGGTAATTGTTATTTTATTCTTAGCTCTCTTTTTTTTTTTGGGGTTGTTGCTTTAGGTTGAACAATTGCACAGGATATTCAAGTTGTGTGGCTCCCCATCTGAAGAATATTGGAAGAAATCCAAATTTTCCAATGCAACACTGTTTAAACCACAACACCTGTACACACGCTGCATAGCAGAAACGTTCAAGGACTTCCCACCTTCAGCTTTACCTTTAATTGAAACCCTTCTTTCAATAGATCCTGATGAACGAGGCACAGCAACCACAGCTCTAAATAGTGAAGTGAGTGATGATTACTCGGTAGCCTATTCTCCATAGTTGAACTTTATATTGCAACACTTTAAAAAACTGATGTAATTCTACAAATTTTTGTTCCTGAATATGTGCTTGCTTCCTTTGCTTACGATTTCGGTTAAGCATACTTCCACCAATGCTTATTGTGGAATAACATTGGACTCTTTGTTGAATGCATACTGATTTGGTTTTCTGAGTGCAGTTCTTTACCGCTAAACCTTATGCTTGTGAGCCGTCAAATTTACCCAAGTATCCTCCCAGCAAAGAAATTGATGTGAAATTGAAGGATGAAGAAGCCAGAAGGTTAGATTTTACTTTCTTCTTGTATTTTTGTTTAAGTTGTCTTATCTGTAAATGCTGTTAATAGGTCTGTAAATGTCTCACTTCATGCTCAGGAGAAGAAGTCTTGGTGCGAGGAACATTGCTGTTGATGGTGCCAGAAGGGCTAGAATTAGGATTAAACATGATCGGACTGGTCGGGCCATTCCAGCTCCTGAAGCAAATGCAGAGATCCCAGGAAATTTAGAAGTAAGTTATAGCTGCCTCCTTGACTGCCTTCATAACATTCAGTTTACCTATCTAGTCATTCATTTTCAGGGTAAGGTGAAATTAAAGCTTAAAGTCTGTATAGATTCATCTTTATCATCATATGAAGTTTGCGCCATTTGCTCCTGGAACCAACTTTTTACTCTAATGATTGACATAATATTCTTAATTGCCTTCATAATTTTCAGAGGTGGAGGGTGATGAATAAAGTGGATACCAAAAGTGAGAAATTCCCACCACCCCATGAAGATGCTGCAGTTGGACATCCCATAGAGGCATCACATAAAGGCCCCTTATCATTTAGTGCAACTGATCCTTCTTTTAGCTCATCAATATTCAGTTCAAAGTCATCATCAAAAACCATTAGAAGTTTTGGAGCCACTGAAGGCCCTTCCAGGAGAAAAACCAATAAAGACGAACCTCCTAGTGCTCCATCGCAGAGATTCAGCGGTCGGTTTGATTCGCCGTCATGAATCAAAGATTGTGGCAGCTGGAGGTAAATAAAGAGAATAACCGTAGGGAGTTAGTATGTTTCATTTTTCTTGAAGTAGGTGTTTCCCAGATCATTTTTGGTTTTCTACAGTGATTTATTTTATTTTTAGCACATTTTGTTGTAACTCATCATATAATCGTCTGGTGTATGATCCTTGAAACAAAGCAAAAGGGCGCCAGGGGCTCTTTGTTGATGATCAGGAAAGGCAATGCCGCATCTCTTGTATAGCTTTTTTGAACCTTTTAATGCATTATGTTTCAGTTATGGATGTAAAGGTTTTAATTTTCAAGTCATGAGAATAAAGTCCAAGTGACTAAGAAAGCACTCACTTTTGGTCTATCAGCAAATTTTGAGTCGTTTATAAGGAAAATCAAAAATCGACCAACCTCCATCACATTTGCAAAACTCAAAGTAAAGCTCTTGCTTCATGAGCAGCGCGTATTATCCTTCCAAGAATTACAACCATTGGATTCTGCTCTTGCTGCATTCTCCACCACAAATCACTCCTTCCATGGCCGAGGCACTAGCAGAGGACACCATTCCTCCAACCATATCTCTGGTAGCCCTAACGCGTTTGGACTAAACTCTGGGCCTGTGAAAATTACTAGTCCACCTTTTCTACAATCTTCTAATGGACCCATGCAGTTTCCTGAAGCCCACCAGTCACAGCTCTTCCGAGCTCAAGCTCCACATGATGCTTCCTATCCCAAGCACAATTGTAATTCTAAGTCATCCACCCAATGTCAAATGTGCTGAAAATAGGGACATGTTGCTTATCGTTGTTGTTTCCGATATTCTGAATCTCAAAACCACTTCACTGGTTTTCACCAACCTATCAGTAACATTACCACCGCTTTCTCTACTATGAATATCCAACCCGATTACCCTCTCGTATATTTAAGGGACATTCTTTGTAAACAAATGCAATGCAATACAACATCTCATTATTCTTATTATCCAGTTCATAACTGTGGTTCATTTGCTCTAGCTGCTACAATGGCCACTTCTAGAGAACACATAGAACATTTGAGAAAAACGAGGATCTCAATCGGAGGAGATGTTAACCCGTTGGTTTCCATGCTTGATCAGGCTGTTAAGTACCTCTCCACTGAACTTTACACCAAAGATGTCCACTTCCTTATGGAACTCATTCAGATCACTAACCCCTTTTACTGTTTTCTCTTGTTTCGGGTTCTGTACACTTGTTCTGCATGTTCAAACTTTGATTTTCTTGATGTTGGGTTTTCCCCCTCAAACCTATGGTGATGTACTTTCGTTTTTGTTTCTGTTTGGTTTGCTGGGAAATGATGTACTTGATGTATACTTCAAACCTAAATCTTGCTTTTGCACTTCCCGTAGAAATAGCTGTCCTTTTGGGCCTCTCATGAGGGAAATAAGTGGGAAAGAAGAAAAAGTTGGTTGTGATGATCAGTGAGTGTTTTAAATAAAGCAAAAGATAGTGTTATGTGCAGTGTATATGAATCCTACCCTCGATTAGTTATGGGACTAGTAAGTTTTGGTTGCTGAAAATTTTTCGTTTTGAACTCGGGGGAGTGGTGTAAAAGCACATTTCTTCTGCTATAAGCTGGTTTTATGTTGATTGGGTACTGCGAATAGCCGTATAAAGGCTAGTTAAAGACCAGTCAGAATTAAAATTTTACAGGTTACTAATGATGTTATTTACATGAACTTTCTTCTCAGAATGCTGAAGATAATGAATACCCAGATGGAGTGGAACTTTCTTCTCAGAATGCTGAAGATAATGAATAGTTGAATACCCAGATGGAGTAGGTCCTTCACTTTTGTTTTGACATCTCGTGATATAACAGCCACTGGTACACTGGCTACATTGCTGTAATGAGAAGGGATTCTTTGCAAAGAATATAGATTCCATTTGTAATGTTGGAAATTCAACAAAGAAAGGCCAGAGGAAAAGTGGTTATATTGGCGAAAACGGTTCTTATAGTTGCCATATTATTTCTGTCAGTTATGCATGGTCATGCTTTATCTGCTGTGTGTGGCAACAGTTGCTCTTGAAATTTTATGGCTTATGCTGAAGGAATATATCA
>JAOSBP010000006.1:28981765-29007772 GCA_027563825.1 Erythroxylum mucronatum | reverse complement strand
TATCAAATATACAAATATTTGTATTTTTCAATAATATAAGAGTACTTTAAATATTTTGCCCCCACTCAAAATAATTTTTGAATCCATCCCTGGATATGAATAAATAGAGAAGTGTTTGATTTGGTAGAGATGAACTTAAGATTAAGTAGTTTTTGGCTTAGTCGATGAAACCAAGCTTGCAGAGCCTGTTTTAAGCCATAGAGGGCTTTTTGAAGGCGACAGGCATAAAAGGCTTGTGAGGGTTAATAAAACCAGGAGGTTAAGCCATGTAAACCGGTTCTTATAGGTGTCTGTTGAGAAAGACATTTGTGACATTAAGTTGATAAATGGACCAATTTTTAGACAGAGCAATAGTGATGATGAGGCAGATTGTAGTGGGTTTGGCTATGGGACTAAAAGTATCTGTGTAGTCTATACAAGGAGTCTAATGATAGCTTTTGGCAACTAAACAGGCTTTGTATCGATCTAGAGTATCCTCAAAATTTCTTTTTGTGCGAAAGACCCATTTACATCCAACAATATTAGCATTGGGTGGTGAAGGAACAAGAATCCAAGTATGATTGCGATGTAGAGCAATGAACTCATCAAGCATAGCTTGTCGCCAGTGTGGATATTTGCTGGCTTGAGTGAAGGAGGTGGGATCGGGTTCATGTGAGGTTTGTGTATGGGTAGAATTGGTGACATAGTTAGATAGGATTCGGGGAACACGAGTGTTATCATGTGTATGAGTTATGATTTGATGTTAAGGTAATAGGGAAGGGGATGAAGGGGTTGATATGGTCTTAGGTGGGGAAAGAATAGGTGTCACTGGTAGAGGTAGAGAGATGGTAGAGATAAAGGGTGTGTTAGGGGTGAGGGAAGGGAGAGTGGCATATGGAAAAATATTTTCAAGAAAATGAACATGTCGAAAGATGTAAAGTTTGGAGGTGTTAAGGATCAATGCAACGATATCCTTTGTATTGTGTCGAATACCCAATAAAGACACATCGTATAGATTTTGGGGTAAGTTTGTCTGTACGTGCTGCCCCAAGAAAAGAAAAACAAGTGTAACAAAAAACACGAAGGTGAGATAGATCAGGTGACTTAAGAAAAAGAGTTTCACAAGGGGATTGTGATGAAGGATAGGTGTTGGGAATAGATTAATGAAAAATGTAGTTGTAGAGAATGAATCAAACTATAGGGATTTAGGTAGAGAGGCATGTAGGAGAAGGGTAAGGTCAGTTTCAGTGATGTGATGAATTTTTCACTTAGCAAGGCCATTTTGTTATGGAGTATGAGGACACGAAATGCGGTAAGAGATACCATATATTTTGAGGTAAGTGGCAAAGGCACCTTTGATGAGTTTAGGAGCTCTATCACACTGGAAGGTTTTAATGGTAGTGGAAAAGAGATTTTCAGTATCTGTTTTAAAATTTTGAAATTAAGAAAGAGCTTGATTTTTTTGAGTTAAAAGAAAAATCCTAGTGTAATGACTGAAGTCATCAATGAAAATTATGAAGTAGTGATAACCAGAAAGAGAGATGGATGGTGATGTTCCCCAAATATCACAATGAATGATTTGTAGTGGCATGGTAGAAACACGAGAAGATAAAGGAAATAGAAGACGAGTACTTTTTCCTAATAAACAGGAAGTACAATTATTCATTACATGGGATGGAAATTTAAAAGGAAGAGACAATCTAGAAAGTATAGCAGAACAGGGGTGACCCAGACATTGATGCCACAAAGTGAGCGAAGTGGACGTAGCTTGGAGAGCAATCGAATTATTAAAATGATGTGGGATCTTGATAGGGTATAGATTATTGTGGATGGATCCCACGAATAGTAACGTCTTGGTTTTGAAATCCTTTACAATATAACCAAATGGATTAAATTCAATAAGACAAGAGTTATCTTTCACGAACTTAACAACAGAGAGTAAATTTGCAGTAAGATTTGGAACAATTAAAATATTGTTAAAGTGAAGGGAACAATTTTTTTTGGAGAAAGTAACATTACCAGTAGAAGAAATAGGAAGAGTTTGTCCATTACTGACTATCACTTGATTCAGACCATTGTTTGGGATTTCAGATTCAACAAGATCAGGATTTGGTGTCATATGATTGGTGGCCCCAGTGTCTAGAAGCTATTCAGTAAGAGGGTTAGAGGAAATATTTGAAGAATCTTGAATATTTAATGCGGTAAAGGCAGTGGAAAGATTTGTGGGGTCAGGTGGAGGGTGGTTTGGACGATTTCGAGATTCAGAAAATCTGAACCAATAGTGAGCTGCAATATTTCCCTATTTCCAACAAATTTGACATTAGGTAGAAGGTTTATTTGAGTAATTGGGCTGTTGGGATAAATGATTAGACTGGATCTAATTTGAGTTAATATAATGGGCTTGAGAGAGTGGGTCATAGGTGTATGGGCTTGTGGGCTTGAAGCTGTGGTTGTTGTTATGGGTGGGTCTACTGGAGCTAGAAAAGCTCATATGGCTCGGCCCATTGTCTATCTGCTGCTGTCCATGTAGTCCATTAGGGTTGAAGAAACACGATCCCCTTCGTCCTCGCGCTTCTCTGCTGCCGCTGCATCCATTAGTGGGATAACCAGTTAAAGAAACAGTAAATGCAACATCTCATGGAACAAAAGAGTCAAAGGACAAGAGTCATTGCTCGTGGACAAGATGTTTGCCTCGAAGGACACCAAAAGAGACAGGCGATTCGCAATGTTCAGTCACTTTGATGAATGATTCGTAATCTGGAGGTAAACCATTAAGAGTGAAGAGGACAAGGTCTTTGTCCGAGATTGAATCGCCAATAGCAGCAAGTTCATCAGCAGTGTTGGAGACTATAATAAGAAAATCAGTGATCGAGAGGTCCCCTTTTTTTAGAGTATAAAGCTTGCGTCAGAGTAAGGAGCGTTGGGAGTTGGACTACTACAAAAAATGACGTTCAAGAGTCAACCAGAGATCATGAGCAATGGTTCATCCAATGGCAAGTCCTGCGGTAGAGTTGCACAGGGAGGCAGTGAGGAAGCAATAAACCAGTCGATCAAGCTTTTGCCACTTGATATATCTGGGAGACACATCGTCTGGAGTTGCAGAGGGACCATTGATGTATCCAATAAGGTCAGAGGTAATAAGAATAGCTTGAATTTGATTGTGCCAAATAAGATAATTGGATGAGTCAAATTGCGTAGTTTAGAAATTTGTGATTTGGTTGAATAGCAGAGTGGGAGAGGTAAGGTCAGCCATTGTGATTGTTGTGATAGGAGTGTGTTGTTTCTACTGTGTCTGTTAAGTGTTTGATGAAAATGACTGTCAATGGGTAGTGTTGTTTGCAAGGTTATGAGGGTGTGACAGAACAAGATGAAATATTTGTAGCTAATGTATCAATTCTGATACCATAAACAAATAGAAGGATAGGAAGACAATTGGTATGTAATTATATATTATATTTCTTATATTTTGCTGAATAGCTTTACATTTGTTTATACACATTTTTGGTATCTGTTAAGATATTAAAGATTATATGAGATACATGAGATAAAATCAAATAAGATACATATAAAGAGAAAACCATATCTATGAGATTGCATAAAGATAGGCGTATATTTATCACATATATTCTTATGCTTATGCAATTCACCATTCATTTATTCTCATTTTGTCTTCTTGATAGACTTAGGAAGAAGGACAAAACGTGAAATCAACACCAACAAATGAAAGATAATGCTACGATAGAACCTCGGTACTTTGGTTGACTCACAGAGTCTGCTTCATGGAAACGCATTCACTTTGTTCCCTATGCTTTGTGACACCTACGAGTATCTACTTTTTTTAATAAAGTAAAAAAAATATCCCAGCAAAAGGCATTGATTTTTTAAAAAAAGAATTTAACATTTCATACTTGGTCCAAAAAAGAATAGAAAGAAGATATAATGATCCCCATTTGCACCTTGCACGTATATATTCTTAATCTTGTATTTGGTATCTTTAGATAATTTATTAATACATTGCTCACTTCTTTGTTATTATTTTAATCTCCTTCCCCAAATAAAAAAATTTATTGTTTTAAAAGTTGGATTAAATAAGTAAGATAAGATATTTAAAGTTTAAAAAGTCCGGTATTAAATCGGTATAAAATTTACTAAAGATTGAATAAAATTAAAATTTTCAAATATGATTGAAAGAGATTGAAGTTTAATCAAAAAAGAAATTGTTAAATAAAAATTAAATAATTTATTTTAGTTTATAAGAACTTATTAATTAATAAAATTAAATAATTTAAAATATTATCAAAAGAGATTTTCCTTATAATTTAATTAAAAAAGAAATTGTTAAATAAAAATTATTTTATTTTATAAAAATTTATTAATTAATACAAATTTACTAATTAATTAATAAATAAATTAGTTTTTAATAACAAGAGTTATTAATAAAAGAAATAAAAAAATTAGAGGTTAATCATTGAAAAAAAACTATGTTTATGGAAATATGAAAGCAGGAAGCAGAAAAAAAAAAGAAAAAAAACAACTTAGCTGATATTTGAACTTATTGAAGACTGATCAGCTTTCTTTTTTTGAAAGCACATTAAGCCATGGGTAATTTTAATGGTGTTACAGTATCGAAGTACTGAGTACTGACCAAAACCCTGAACTGGAAATATTGACAGCATGTACAAGCCTCAAGAACAACTATTGCCCACTTCAAACTGATAATACTATTCCCCTTTTGCATGGGAAATGGTTACTCTTTCTGGAATCGTATCCGTTTCCTTCACTGAAAATGTCTGAGAGATTACATGATGATAGTATACATGCATGACGCTATGCTCTTTGATCGCCATATGAAGAGTGACGTTAATGGTGGATGTTACTACTCTCTTCGTGATCATCATCACCAGGTGATGATAAGGAGGCCTCTGTGATATTGCTAGAGCTCGACGACGACGAGGAACACGGAAAAGGAATAACGTCGTTTCTTGCCAAGAAGTCGAAAAATACAGGCTTTGTCACAACGACATCGAGCTTGATCTTGTTGTCTTTACATATCTGGACAACCTCGTAGCCTGTTTGTTGTGCTGCGTTTCTTCTTTTGGGAAACACGCGACAGAGAACCCATTTTTCCAGTTGGCTAAAGGAATTCTGCATTAGAACAAGTAAAAATAAAAATCTGATCTTTGAGATCACACATTGTAATGTAGTTTCTAGTAAGCATGCCTGGAGTGAGCTCTTTGTATGTTTGTTATGAGAAGGGGTTGATTCCACACGAACAAGACGATATTCATGCATGATCCAATCAGTTCTACAACCATTTGGAGGCTTGCCACTGTAGAAAACTAGAGTCTTCTTCATTCCCACAACGGCAATGTTCCTGCTTGGAGGAACGATTCTTTTATCGATCCCAGTCGCCTTCCAAAACCCAGAACCGGTGGCTCTGTTGATTCGGTTCCCATTAGGGTACTTGGCCTCTTTGTAGCTGAAAAAGTATCTCTCTTGTTCCAAATCACCTATCAAACCCGAGACACGCTGTAATAAAACAATTCACAGGCATACAAAAACTGTTCACGCTTCAGAAAATTTTTCATTCCAAACTACCTGGCAAATCCCATGGATCATGTTTGCACACGTTGATCTCTGGTATGATAGAAGCCGGCAACGGCCATGACAGGACCTTGCATTTAAGGTATTGAAAGACCAGTTCTTCATCTGTTGGTTGGAAACGAAATCCAGGAGGCAATCTGATGGCTCCATCTCTAACAAAGTTGAACTTGTCCATCTAAAAATCCTACCTTAATTAGCCTGTGAAAACTGAAGGTCAGGTAAATAAAAGTAAAGGAACCAGGCCAGGAGAACCGAGAGAAAAGAGAGGGTTCTTTAGAGTGATGGTGATGCTGAGAAGCAAGAATTTATAGGGAACATGAAGCGTGTGGATCCAAAGAAAGATCTTATTTTGACAAATGACTACCGAAACGAATAATGAAAGAAAAGAGACTACACTAAAGATAACTTTGGTTAACACCCTTTTTTTCTTTCTTCATTTAAACCATGCTCTGTGATGATTTCTAGAATTAAAGATCTAGTGTGGTGTCTTAGTCTCGCAGTAGGTTTGTACTTAAACTATATTTCTTTATCATCCTTTCAAGTGCTTACTCCCACCCAAGTGCAAGAGTTTCCATGTACAATTCCATAATCGTGACATTTACACTAAAGAGGGCTTTAACGAGAAAAGATCCTCTATCTAATATTACTCTGTTTTATTCTGTTTCATGGAATCTTAGTCATTTATTTTGCGAGACTCACGCAAGACTTATGCGGGATCCATATAAATAAATGGCTGAGATTTATTGGACACAATAAAACAGACAGGGGATCTGAACTCGTCTTGAACACATGCAAATCGTACGGAGAAGTCTTCCCAGAAAGGATAGCTCAACTGATAAGACGTAAGTTCTTGAATGCAAGCCACCTGGAGTTCAGATCCTCTGTCCAATATTATGGTGTGTTATTATGTCCAATAAATCTCAACCATTTATTTATGTAGGTCTCACATGGGTCCCGCGTGGATCCTACAAAATAAATGACTGAAATTCTATGAGACAGAATAAGACAGAGTAATATTGGACAGAGAATCTGGATTCAGCCAAAGTTCAGATCATCTGTCCAATATTATGGTGTCTTATTATGTCCAATAAATCTCAACCATTTATTTATGTAGTTCTCGCATGGGTCCCTCGTAGATCCTACAAAATAAATGGCTGAAATTCTATGAGACAGAATAAGACAGAGTAATATTGGACAGAGGATCTGGATTCAGCCAGAGTTCAGATCCTCTGTCCAATATTACGGTGTCTTATTATGTCCAATAAATCTCAACCATTTATTTATGTAGGTCTCGCATGGGTCCCTCGTGAATCCTACAAAATAAATGGTTGAAATTCTATGAGACAGAATAAGACAGAGTAATATTGAACAGAGGATCTGGATTCAGCCACCTGAACCTTTCAACACCTTCTATAAAGTCAGGTTCGATTATTTAAATCTAATTTGTTTAAATCCAAATTATCATTTTTTACGTTATTACTTCGTTCCATAATTTATAACTAGACAATGATCAAGTTCTAGAATTAGGTCGAAGGAGTTTGTGACCAAATGAAGGGAACTGATGTATAATCGAGACCAACACTTAGTGCCATACACGAAACTCCATTAAAACAAAGGTTTGGACATACGCACTACCACATTTTGCCGGTTCTGCTGTCTCTTATATGACCATGAATTTGAAGAATCTCCAAGAAGTTTTAGGACTTGGGATTTGCGTAGCATTTTACGCAACACAACTAATGACGTAACTTGGATACTACTGAGGCGTGTATTTGTCAAAAAGGAACAAGCACTAGAGACATAAACCTTCATTTCCCAGAGGCTTCAAAATTCTATCACAGACTGTGAACGCAAAACAGCGGTAAGAAGAAGCGGCAAAAGAAGCATTATTATACACTTTTCGTCTGAAAGGTTCCCAAAAATGTGACTTCTGTGCCGGTTCACACTTCACACACTCATGAGTTTTGGCGGATCATAAACTCACTTTCAACTTCCCATTCAGCATTCAACTTAATTAAAAAGATCTCAATTTTTTCAACAATTAAAAAATCTATCCGACTCGCCAAAATCGTTTAACATTTTAGTTCGGTTTTGAACTTTTCGGTTCAATTTACTTTAATAACTCTTTTAGTTAAAAACTAATCAATTTATTAATTAATCGATAAATTTTTGTAAATTAATAATTTTTAAAACTAAAATAAATCAATTAATTTTCATTTAATAATTTTTTTTCAATTCAACTTTAAATATTATGAACAAGACAATCTCTTTCAATTATATTTTAAATTCTTTAATTTTATTTAACCTTTAATCAGTTTTATGACGGGTGTCGATCTAATAATAGCTAAACATTTTAAACATTAAAACTCTTATCTTATCGATTTAATTTTCAGTCTAGTTTTTAAAACATTAAATTTTATTTATTTAAAAAATATTTTTATTATTTTAAATCATCTTAAAACATCTTGTGTCATTAAAAAATCAAAATATCTTTTACTGAATTTCATTATGTAATTATCAATTAAATATATGTTAGAGTTTTAATTACAACCCTTATTCAATTTTAATAATGAATTTGATTAAATATTCAAATATTTATTAATATTTTAATATCAAAAATATTTTTAAAAATGAATATATAAAATAAATTTATATCTTCTATACCCTTAATAATATTCCTTGAAGGGACCATGAGCACATTAATAAGACTCGTAAATTCCATGGTCCAAGTGATTCTTGAGGATGGGCCTTCCAAGTGATCAAATAACAGAATGATTCAATATGCTTCTCCTTTTCTTCTTCCACTTGATCATAACTTTCTTTTACCCTATGGTGGCTCTGTTCTGAACTTTAGATCAAAGCAAAATATCGGTCTTCTTGCCAGATTTCATTAACCTAACTTCTCATGATGAGTCGAGACTTTACAGGGTGTTTAAGAATAAACTATGAACAAATTATGCAGTAAGTGTGTGCCTCCACTCAACTTATATATATGACGCAGAACAATCCTTCTTTCTTTGGACGAGTTTTAACTCAGTCTGGACAAAAGACCATACGAAAAGAAGAAAGAAAAAGAAATTCTTTCAAGATGTAAAGTAAAGCAGCAGCCATTGAAATGGTTAAAAGGTCAAAGAAGTAGGTATCTTAGTTTCCTAAATAGGACGTGCATTGGTACTTTCCTTCACTGCGAAGATGTTGCTTTTATTCTTTCCATGTAATGCCGATTGAGAGCTCCTCTACCGAAGCTTGTGCACGAGTCATTGCTTTGCTTGAGGCAAGGGCAACAAAAGCCATCAACTTTCCTGATATTTTATGTGTAATATTCATATTCATATGCTTGTGTGCGTTTTTTCCTTTTCTTATAGGTGCAAACACATGAGTGGGTATCCTATCCCAGCCCCTTTTAAGTCTCTTATATGAAAGTGGATTCCTTCTTTTAAAAAATCGGACCAAATTTTAAATCGGCAAGATAAAAGTTTAAAGTTTAAAAAATTTAATTGGTATTAGACCGTTATAAAATTATTAAATAAAATTAAAAAATTTAAAATATGATTAAAAGATAATGCTGGTAAAGTTTAACTAAAAATAGATTATTAAATGAAAATTAATTGATTCATTTTGAACAATTTTTAACAATAAAAATTATTAACATAAACCGAAACGAAAAATTAAAAACCGAACCAAAACTTGAACGGTTCAAAATTTTTACAATTGAACCGATTAAATTTTTTAATCATTACTTTTTATGCTTTTTTATGAACTATAGAGATAGTCCCATTACCAAGTTTTCTTTTCGAGTACTCTTTCTGAAAATTCAATGAAGACAAGGTGCAAATTTTTCGACTTTCCATAATAGAGTCAACCACTTGAATTTCACATATATATATTTTAATCATACTTGTGATCGGAAACAACAATGGCTATGAAATCTGAAATTCAGCATTATCCAATACATGTCAGTATATTTTGTCCGTACAAGTTGATATTTTAATTGTGATTTCTGAAATCTGCAACCTTAGGATTCCCACTTTATGCCTCATATTAATATTTTCCTGTTAAATAAAATGTTGTTAAAATTGATCGATTTATTAATTAATTGGTCACTCGAACCGGTTGAATTTTTCATTCAATTTACTTAATAACTCTTGTTATTAAAAATCGATCAATTTATTAATTATTAAGTTCTTATAAACTAAAATAAATTAGTTAATTTTTATTTAATAATTTCTTTTTTAATTAAACTTTAAATTTTTTATAGATAAGGAAAATCTCTTTCAATCATATTTCAAAATTTTTAATTTTATTTAATATTTAGTTGATTTTATAACGGGTTAGTACTGATTGAATATTTTAAACATTAAACCTTAAACCTTTTATCTTACTGATTTAACTTCCGGTTCGATTTTTAAAACATTGGTTTTGATTGTTATTATTATTTAAGTTAATACCTCAATCATCTCTACTTTCATAAGTTTAAAGGATCACTTCTTTAATGGGAAAGTATCTTGCAAATGATCCTCCAATTATCATCTTCAAATTTGTAGATATAATAAATTATCATGACATGCATGTAAAAGGTAATGCTTAATGTCTAAGAAATTATATGGGTACATTTTATATGCATCCTCTTTTAACTTTGCAACTACATTTATTTATTTAGTATGCGAATCTTTTAAAAAAAGATTTCTCTTAAGAAATTTTTTTTTTGGGTCTTAGACTAGAGTATCTACCGATGGACCCAATGACTAATTCCCTCACTAATTTATAAGAACCTCAGCTGACTCAAAGATTTAAGGCTTTTTGGGCTTGTAGGTCATAAAATTCAACCTGGGAACTTAACTGGGCCTTATAATTCGGCGTCGTTTTCAAGGGTTTTTGTCTAGGGTTTATTGACAAAGGGTTTCGGCAACCGATGAAACAAGTTTAGAACGAGCAATGGATCCTTCAGCACTAAGTTCCGATGAATTGCAGAGATTCCTTACCGTTAGTTCAATCCCTCGTCTCCTGTGTTTGGTTGCTTTAGTTTGATCTTTCCTTGCTTGTTACGAATTCTTTTTCTTGCTGTTTTGCTGCCTATCAAACACATTATGTGCATGGTTTGACAAGGCGATTTCAGTGTGTTTTTGGGACTATAATCGCAGCTTGTTTATTGGGGCGTCGCTGATGTGGTTTACTTTTTGTGGGTTTTTGTTTTTTCCCCCCTTTTGTTCAAAGAAGGTTGACTAAGTGGGCAAGAGAGCTTGTCAAGTTTGAGTATTTTGCTTGGTTAGTTTGTTTCTAAACTAGTTGAATGATTAAGCAATAAAGCTTTGGATAACTTTGTTCTTTTTTTTTGGGTATTCTGGAAGATTGGGATTGAAATTAATTGTAAAAAACATAATGGAAATGAATTTCTGTTGTAGTTTAATGATGGTGATATGTGTGATTTTTTTTTGTTTTGTTTTCTGTTTCTTAATGATATGCTTGATCTGTGTGCAGCAAGAGAAGGAAAAAGCTGTGGTTAATGAAATGGTGGCGAAGCTAACGAGTGCCTGCTGGGATAAATGCATTACTGGTACACCTGGGAGTAAGTTCAGTTCCAGTGAATCTTCGTGCCTCTCCAACTGTGCGCAGCGGTATATGGATTTGAGTCTTATCATCATGAAGCGTTTCCAGTCTATGCATTGATAATATTGAATCATTATTCCCTGATATATTGGTTATGTGACTGCAAGTTAATTTGCGTCATTTCGTATTTGTCTTCCTAATCAGTTTAGTTCTACATATAAAACATTTTGGAATGCTCCTCTGTTTATTGGAGGCAGAGAAATGATATGATTTAGCATTCAAGCGGATTTTGATACTTTCATAAATGTCTCACGGTCTAGTCTATTTTAGCCTTTGAGTAACGGCAAATTGGTTAACTTAGAAACTAGGAGTTGAACGTAATAGCTGGATGAAGTGCTCATTTTGTTGTTTGATCAGACATCTATAGATTGGTTGTGATTACTCCTCATCAGAACTTTTTCTTTACACATTGAGAATTTACTTAATCTTGAACTCCATTGGTGACCATTGCAATTTTAGATACATATTCTCTATCTGAAGAAATAATTCAAAGCTCGCATGGATGTTGCAACTGCTGCTATGCTGAAACCAAGGAGTATTAAAAGAACAGAACTCCCATTGGCAGGTTTCTGAGCTGCTGTATCTACCACTAGCTATTATTAGAAACGAATGGGATGGAAAACAGATTGAATCTGATTGTAGGATTTAGGTTTTTATTGGGGATGGGGATGAGAATAGAAGACTAAGAAAGGATCAACAAACAGAACTAACAATTGACTGGAGTCATAGCAGGAAGCTTTAGACTTGTAAAAAAAATGAAAAATTGAGGGAAGAGCGCCTATTACACATCTACTTGAAAAGCATCCTTAGATTTTAAAAACTTATATAGTTCTGCATACACAATACAAGCACTTGAACTAAAGACTCGTGATGTGGTGGTGCAAATTCACTTTTGCATCAATTACAGTATCCCAGAAACTAGGGCAACGAGGACTTGCAAGATACTATACACAATAATGATGGGAAGCATATGAGCACAAGGGATTTTAACCAAATCAAATGAACAAGAAAACAAAATAATTGATTGCCAGAGAAGATCACTACACTTTGGACAATCAGACATGCATTCTTTTGATTTCTCTTGTGGCTTAAATTATAATTTCTTGTTTTCCTTCTGTCATGTTCTTGTGCTCGCCTCTGACCTTTGGCTTTTGGACTTAAAGTTCCGACCTCCATCGGAGACCTCCTTGGATTCAACCCCAGTGCTTAAAGCAGGAACATCATAAGACAATTCCCAGTTTCCACTTATCCTTCCCAAGCTAGAACGCCTTGAGTGTATGACACTCCGACTTTCCATGCCCTGTGGCGGAAGGATCCTACTTAAGTCCGGAGAGACATCATCAAATCGGACACCCTCGTCTGCATTGTTGTCACTACAAACCAAATTATTCTCCAATTCTTGAATAGATTCATCCCATTCTGGCTTCAATCCCCTCTCTAAGTCACCTATTGACTTTTCTCTTTTTGAGTTCAGGAAACTATCACCAATTGCCCTACCTGAAATTTGAGGCTTCTTTGGAACTTTGGCCCTGAAAGTGTTCTTGGATGGAGGAATACTGGTGAAAAATACATCCTTGAAATTCTTGATAAAGCCCCGGTCGAATGGGTTAGATAGTCCATCATAACGGTATCTAAAGTTCTCATATGTAGACTGTCAAAAACACACCAAAAAACTGTTTCAGAAAATCTAAATTGTTGGGAATAACTTCAGCATCAGCTTATAAACCTAAGTTATTTTTGGTGCAGTACAACAAAAGGAGATGGCTATAGGTTTCAAACACCATGACTCTTTCTTACCTGGTTTTTACTGATAAGATAGAAATGGAAGACACTGAGGCCACCAACAAACCATACTGCAATGAAGCTGTAAATTAATAATGCAATAGAAGCAGGAGTCTTAATCATCGCTTTCCAAATTGAAGTGCTCTCCCCATTCATGATTCTGGTGACGTAGACCCAGCAAAATGCATGAACATATATGCAAAGGATAGTTGAAGAGAAGACGAACATGAAGAAGAATCGATAATTCCGCTGCACCCAAAGATCAGAAGAAAGTTATAACTAATTTAAACGTTCAATGAGATATAGAAATTGAAAGCCATGCTCCTGCATTTCCTGGTGCAATAGTAAACATAAGTCATCCTTCAGGTTAAATTCTATATCCAAAATGAGGAGGATAAAATTTCAGGTTTCCTTACAGGATTGCCATGGAAATGTAATAACTAAATCCAGAGAACGAGACTACTATTATGCAGAAAATAACTATTACCACTCCTATGCATTGACCAACCCAAGGACAATGATGGTCAAATTTTTCCACACAGTTGTTGCAAATTGAACAGTGAGAACAACGAGGAGGTCGATAAAGCATGCAGGTGTCACAGTACTTGGTCTTGACAACTATCCCATTGACAAGAACATCTCTTGTTCGGGACAAGCGGGAAGGTGGGGTTTGGCCAGTCATATACTCAGTTTGTCCTCCATAGGCTTCTGGTTCTGGAGGATGAGCATTGCGAGGTATTATACCAGGATCTCTTCCTGAGGTTAGCAGAAGAAAGATCAAATCCTGAAAAGTACATGCGTTCATTAGTTACAGAATAAAGCAGAAAATGGGATTTTCCTGTCATTAGCATAGCAGTGAGAAGTTCATACGAACTCTTTCCTCAATAGAGGTAAGATAGCTTACTAAGAATGTCAGGACGACAACAACTACTACTATTGATATCCCCAGGTGATGATGGAAATCATCCATAAGCTTTCTTGCTACGAAGACACAGAAAACAACAACGGGGGCTACAATAAGGAATAATGTCAATAAAAGTGATCTTGCATCCGGTCCAAATATAAGCCTCCCTTGAAGTAAGAATATCTGCAAACAAATGATATTAGACAATTATTACCTAACCCAGATGAGGAAGCAAATAGAACAAAATGTTGAATTGCTAACAGAATCAAATGATATAAGATGCAATAGAAAGGTAATTCTTTGCTTAATCCTATAACACTTCTCGCAATATTTCCTTTCGTTGTGGCCACAGTGGTCTGTCTAAATGCTTGAATGAGTGAATACTGAAGGTCTTCCATCCACTCAGTGGATACTTCACTCAACAAACACTAAATTTTGTCCATGACTTTGTATTTAAGTATGAAAATCTGTTCTTATCACTGACATTGTAGCAGAATCGTGACATTTGTGAATTATTCGAGTAGGGAAGTTAAAGCTAAAGTATCGTACATCTTCAGTGTTGTGCAACAGAAGGCAAAGCCTTGGTTACTATAGAACTTGTCAAGTAAATAGAATCTCTGGAACTGATCATATGGCTTACTTACGAGAAAAGTAAAACACTACAAATAGAAAGAAATAGATGAAAGAGAGGAACGCGTTGAGCATAACGCAAAAAGGAAGATTTCTGTACGGGAAAGACAACGAACAACACCCCTAGAAAGACTACAGACGTAGAAAAATCACCACCCTAACTAGAACCTTGTGAGGATCTCTCAAGAAACAAGATGAATTGAATCACTCAACTAAAACATTGATCTGAATCCACTTAACAATCAACCCTAACTGCAAAATTCTCGGCCAATTAACCAGCAAAACCGTTGTAAGAAGCTCCAAGCTCTCATATCCTACCTCAAAAAGTCCTAGCTTTACTTGCCCAATTCCCTTCTGACTACTAAAACTCCAAAAATTAAAACGAACCCTAGTGCCCATATTCCAAAACCCCAAGTCAATAATCACGCTTTCATCAACCAAAATCCCGTAGCACAATCCTAGAATGAGCTATAACCCTTCCTTTTCATTTCTGATTGATCAAATTAACCGGTACAACAGATCAATTGAAAGTAAGTGAGTAGCTTACGTTACTGCCTTTCCACTCTTGGTAAATCCTGAGCCGATCCGTCCCATCGTCTTCTCCAGCGGCCGAATCAGCTCCGGCAGACGAATCAGGAGGCGGAGGTGGTGGCGGCGGCGGCACACACATCTCCCTCATCTCTTTTTTCTGTACAAAAGCCACCCCTTTTCCTCTAAAATTCCATATTTCAGCGCCCAACAAACAGACGGAGACAACTGTTCACTTCAAAATGTCAACTCCAAAAAAAAAAAAAACCCAAATAGGAAAAATGAAATTAAAACCAATAAACAAAACCCCAAAAAGTGGCCCAGATCAAAAGCAAATAAAGGCGGCTACTTTCTCAATAATAGAGGAAAAGAAAAGGCCTTTTCCAATTTGACTTTCTTTATTTGAACTACTGTTGAAATTTGAACAGGGTCAGGATCAAAAATAATATTCATAATTATTCACGGCCACGGACCTGGCCAACCGCCACTGTGGGTCATACTTCAGTTACGTTATAAGCCATCGTCGAGAAACGGTCAACTAAGGCAAATTAGTAAATGGTAATTACGGCCGGTTTTGTTCTTTCTTTAACTTACGAGGTGTTGAATTGTACGTTTACAAGTTTTTAATGTTGTCTTCTTCAGCGCATCTTCGGACGAGTCCACAGATAATGCTGATTTCTTGTAATCACAAAACTTTGAGATTTTCCTGTTTTTGTCACTGCTGCGATTACTCGCTTGGCGTTTTCAAGTTGGCTGTTGCCACCTTTTTTCTTTCTTCGCTATTTGATCGTTCATTTTGGCGGCGGCTTCTACTTGCGTATACACATGTATGTACTTACCTGGCTTTTGGTGGGTTTTAAAAGAAAACGTTTTGTGTTAATCACTTAATCCATCGAGAAAAAAACAAAAAAAAGGTTTAGGTGCTTGTGACTTCGTGCCGATGGGTTGTTTGGTTAGCTATTAGTAAACTACTCAGTGACAAAAGAAGGTCCTACCGGGAGTCGAACCCAGGTCGCTGGATTCAAAGTCCAGAGTGCTAACCACTACACCATAGAACCAAAGCACAGGGCGACAAGGGAGTAATAAATTTACCTATACATAAGAAGTTCGTCTAACTTTCTTTACTTTTGGATGATTCAATAAAAAAATAATTTGTTAAAACTCATATGCATTTGAATATTGTTATGAAATAAAAAGGGAATCATCTTAACTTTTTAATTCTTCTTTGATTAAATAATAATTATAATCTTTTAGAATTTAGCAATTATAAATTATTTTAATATAACCAAAATAAATGGAAATAATAGGCAATGAGTAACTCAGAATACTTAGGTTATTTCTATGATCACTGAATGTGTTCTTATCAAACTTAGGAACCGAACACTATTATATATTTGAGTCCAACAATAATAGTCGACACATTTGTTCCTCCCACATAGCTAGAAGGGCTTGGATCCTAAAAAGGGACTTTGTTAGACTCGCCCTAATCTTATTGCTACATTTGGACTTTAAGATTGCATGGTATCACGGACTTGGTTTATTACTAATGAATCACGCGACATTTAGTAGTACATCTTGCAACTAAGTCAGTCTCTCCCTCAAATGCTAGAAACAAAGCTAGCAGAAGTTAGTAAAGATTAAAGATAAAATAAGAACAAGAATGAAGAAACTTGGAGAATGCTTCTATTGCTCAGGAAAGCTTCTATAAGACAATGACTAAGAACTTCTATGCATGCTACAAATAAATTCCCTTGGGTATTTATAGCATTTCACCTCCTTAATGGATGGCTAGGATTCATTTGATCAAAGGGCTCACAATCGCCATCTAGAATTCTCTACATATTTTTTTGTACATTATGTACATATCTACAATATTCTACAAGCTTCTATAATGTTCCATATTATTCCACAATATTCCATAAGCTTCTATAATGTTCCATATTGTTCCACAATATTCCTTAAGCTTCTACAAGCTTCCATAGTCTTCTACCATGTTCTAGAAGCTTCCAAGGTCCTCTATAAGCTTCTACCATATTCCAGAAGCTTCTAGAATCTTCCTGAAGATTCCAACATGCTCTAAAAGACTCTTTTGGGCTCAAACCTCATCTTGTGGGCTTTAAAACATGCAAAACGTGACATTCTCCCCCACTCATTCTAGCGATGCCCTTGTCGCATCCTCCTTGTAGGTCGCGATCATATCCTTGTAGTCCTATAATATGAGCTCATGCTTTCAACTCGCCTCACTCCCTTCCATTTCACAAAGTACTCCACATAGCTTATATGGAAACCCCTCATCGGTATAACATAATGCCCAAAAATTACCTCTACCTCGCGCTCGTGAGAAGTAGCGATGGTCATGGGTGCTCTCCTCGACTCACCCCTAGTTGGCTCCTCTTTATCGGCATGATACGGCTTTAATAAGCTCATATGAAAAATTAGATGCATCTCCAAATGTGAAGGTAATGTCAAACGATAGGCTAACTTGCCAACTCTTTTTTCAATGGGAAAAGGACCCTCGTATTGCCTTACTAACTCCTTGTGCACCTTGGCGAACAGTCAGCTTTGATGGGGAAGGAGCTTCACCATTACTAAGTATCCTTCCTCAAACTCCAAGTGTCTACTTTTGGTATCGACCCATTTCTTCATTCGCTTGGCAGCTCTTACTAAGTATACGCGTGCCATGTCGATTATTTCATACCAACCTTTAGCAAACTTGAATGCTATAGGACTCAGACCCTTATACCCAATTGACAAAGTATGAGGAGTCATTGGTTGTTAGTCGGTGGCGATCTCAAGTGGACTAGCTCCTGTCGACTCACTCTTTTGCAAATTATATCAAAATTAGGCAACATCAAGTAACTTTACCCAATCATGTTGATTGACACTCACATAATGCCTCAAAATTACCCCAATAATGCATTCACCCTCTCGGTTTAGCCATCGGTTTGAGGATAAAAGCTTGTAAAGAAGTTGAACTTGGACCTCAATAGCTTAAACAACTCCATCCAAACCTCTTGGTGAAGCGAGTATCTCGATCGTTGACTATCATCTTTGGTATGCCCCAATACTTCACCACATTTCAAAATAATAGGCACGTCACATCCTCGACTATGAATTTTGTAAGCATTGTGATGAACACTCCATACTTGCTAAATCGATCCACCACTACTATGATGTTGTTACATCCCTCGAATTTTGGTAGGCATGTGATGGAATCCATTAAAATACTCTCCCAAGGCTTCTCTGGAATGGGTAATATATAACACCTTAATATCCCCTAGGAGGATATATGGATGACACACAAAACAAACCTAAAACAAACCAAGACATTTCAACAATTCCCAGAAAATAAGGCAAACATACATCATATTTCATATGTCATTGAGTTATAAAGAGGACACAATATACACATTGTATTTATCAATTCCATGCCTTAAAATCAAACCCATCTTATGTTATGGATATTATAGGTCATTTACACAAACTACAAAAAATGTCTCATAATATTGAATACAACTCAAAGTTTAAGGACAAAATCTCCCAAAACATAATACATCCTTATTTGGCCATTATCATTGTCCTAGCCTTAACCCTTTTTATTAAGACCTACACGGAGGAAAAAATCACCGTACTAAGCATATAGCTTCATGGAAAATTAATAAAGCAAGATACATGTTTGTCTAACATTTACATGCAAATGAATCATGACATATCACATAACAATCTTTGATTATTCAAATCAGAGAGTAATCCGACTATCAATTACATCAAAACAAAAAATATATCAAAATACATACAAAATTGCTTGCTAATCTTTTCAGAAGTGGGTAACGGGAACAGAATAGAAGATACCTATGATTAGTATCAACAAAAACATAAGAGACTTAAGTCTCTAAAAGAGAAGACACCGGAGTGTCTCAGAACAGAAATAGCTGCAGACCTTTCTAGGCATGTCTATTTACCCACAATTAGGACTTAGTAGGTTAAAGAAAATCATATAACATTTCAGAGCCATATGTAAGAGAAATAATGCATAACATATAAAGCTATTCCCTCATGCTCAAATTGAAAGTGTTCATTGACACCCGACCAAACTTAATGTCTTATGAATATAAGTTTTTGTAATAATGTATCAATGAAAGCATTTAAGTAATTACTCATTATAAGCATGAGTCTCATTTTACCTTAATAACTAGGTTTTCTAAATTGTAGTGATATCCGAAAGAGTTTTAAAGGAGATTCAGTAGCATTTGGGTAAGGAAAAATTCATGTTTGGACTAAAAATGGGGGTGATGCACGACTCTACCTGATTTCTAGCTTTTCTCAGGGCAAGTTTTCAGGTCAATTATATATGGTCTTTCTGACATATAAACTGAGGTTTTTAGGCATTATGTTCTTTTAAACAAAATTCTCTCTATGTCTTAAGTTTCTAATGACGTAAAGTTAATGCAATTTGGTTCATTATTCCGAGAGTTATACCTAAAATACTACAGACTATTCTCAAATAGGGACTGCAACTAGAACTCAACTTCAAGCCAAACTTCAAAATGCTTAGAGACAGAAATCAAATTCAATTCCTTCATGAATTTTGTAGAAATATGTATTTAGTTTAATCTCCAATTAAAATCATCCCATTTAGATATCTATAGGTCAAGGTATGGCTAAAATATCGATGTTTGTTCAGTGGAACCACTCCATCTAATAAGGTACACACTCCAATTAACTCACTTCAGTCTTAGTATGCAAAAGTAACGCTAAAGGCACATGCAAATGAACCCGCAACATCCCATTTTCATCTAGGATACTTCTCTTAACAAAAACCTTTACGTTACACTAAAGAAAACCTAGCAACATGTCAAAATTTCCATACCTTTGAAAGGAGTGTTTCAAAACCCTTATTCTTCACTCCAATTGCTTGCCTTCTTTGGTCTTCTTCTCTTCTACACACAACATAGCCATTCATTAATCATTTCCAACAATCACAAATGCATAACAAAGCCCTATCTGAAGAGGAGATGAGAAAGGAGCTAAATTTCACACCAAAACATGCAATTAACATACCTTAACTTTAAATGCACAAAGGGATTTAACAAGATGATGGATGGAGAGAGAAAAGCTCAATCTTCTGCAGATTTTTGTGTTTCCCGACCCTTCCCCTTCTTCATTTGCATGTTTTTAGACAAAGGTACGGATGGGTGACATGCCATTTGCCAAATAGCTAAGTGTTATGGTGTGGGACATATGACAAATGGTTCCATCCTATTGGTTTATTTCATTAATAACAAAAATGACCATGCCTTTGTCTTATCCTATGAAATTGCATTCCATCTTAATACATTTAGCAATTTAGTCCATGATTAATGTATCTTTATGCATTTATAACACAATTAACATAAATTACTGAAATACCCCTACAATTCCGTTAATACCGATTATGTCTCAAACTAAACACTCATTTTCCTAATCGTTAACACCTATTACATATACTTTCATGCAAGAAACTTTCCTACTAGAGTATAGTTTGGGGCCTCACATAATGGCTCTAACAAACCAACTGGTCTATTTTGCTCCACCTTGTCTTATTGGCACATAAGATAACTCTACACATATAACTCGATATCATCGCGCATTTGGGGCTAATAGTAAACACGTTCAATAAGTGCCAACGAGCGATGTACACCAGGATGTCCGGCTCAATTAGAGTTATGACGCTCCTTAATGATTTTCTTTCTTAACCCTTGCCACTTTGGCATGTACACACGATCATCTTTGGTTGTGAGCACCCCATCTTTAACCCAAAATTGGTATGTCTTCCCCCTACTTGCCAACTCCATCAAACTCTTGGTTTGTGGGTCATGCTCTAGTCCCTCCTTGATACGGTCCACTAAAGGAAAACTTGGACTTGTGATGGCGGCTAGCTCGACCTTCCTACTAAGCACATCGACCACCACATTAGTCTTGCCCGGCTTATACTCCATCACAAAATCGAGCTCCGCCAAGAAAGCTTGTCACCTAGCTTGCTTGGGAGTTAACTTCTTTTAGTTGAGGAAGTAACTTGTGGCAACGTTGTCAGTCATGACCACGAACTTGGAGCCTAACAAGTAATGCCTCCAAGTTCGCAAGCAATGCACCACCACGATCCTTCTCTTGGATCGTATAGCGACGCTCAGTATCATTTAGCTTATGACTCTCATAAGAAATCAGATGACCATCCTACATTAAAAAACCACCAATTGTAAAATCAGAAGCATCAGTATGTACCTCATATGCCTTGGTGTAATCGGGAAAGGCCAACACTAGTTCTTCAATCATCGCTTGCTTCAACGCTTCGAATGCTACTTGACACTTAGCATCCCAAGCACAAACTCTATTCTTCTTCAATAGATCAATGAGCGGAGATGCGAGGGAGGAATAACCTTTGATGAACTTTTAGTAGTAATTGAAAAGGCCAAGAAAGGAACACAACTCGGACACCTTCTTTGGTGGCTCCTAATCATAGATGACTTGCACTTTGGACTTGTCCATCCTAAGCTTGCCTCCTCCCACAATGTGCCCCAATAATATGACTTCATGTTGTGTAAAAGCACATTTCTCCCTCTTCACGTATAGTTTGTTTTCCCTTAAGACTTGGAAAACTTGTCGTAAGTGCATAACATGCTCTTCTAATGTTCTACTATATACCACAATATCATCCAAATACACCACATCAAATTTGTTAAAGAAAGGTTGCAACACTTGATTCATGAGGGTGCAAAATGTGGCAGGTGCATTTGTGAGTTCAAAGGTCATGACTAAAAACTCAAAGGAATTATACCTTCTCACACATGCTGTCTTTGGCTCATCTCCATTCGTAATCCTCACTTGATAATAGCTCGATCTTAAATCAAGCTGGGAAAACCATCATGTCTCTCCAAGTTGATCAAATAAGTCGGCAATCAACGGGATGGGATACTTGTTCTTCATATTGATTTTATTGACCTATAGTCAATGTATAAACGGAGTGACCCATCGTGTTTCTTTTTGTGTACAAGTACACCATATGGAGCTTTTGACAGTTGGATATAGCCAGCATCTAACAACCCCTTGAGTTGGCTCCTTAATTCCTTAAGCTCAGGAAGCGCCATTCGATAGGGTACCGTCACTGGTGGACTTACACCTTGCACCAATTCGATTTTATGATCTAGCTCTCGCTTTGGTGGGAGCCCCTTTGGCAACTCTGCGAGCATCACATCCTTATACTCCTCAAGGATGTGGGCAATCTCCTTGGGTAGTTCACTTGATGAAGCTTGCTTCTCCTCCTTAATGGCCACCAAGAATGTAGGTTACGTCTTTTTCACACCCTTAGTGAGTTACATGACTGAAAGTTGTTTGGCTTGGAGGCTTGCCTCTCGTGAAAAAGGCACCATACACGCATTACCCTCCTCCAAGATGCACATAGTGTTGGCAAAGGGAATCGGCACGACCTTAAGACCATTCATAAACTGCATTCCAAGCAAAATTGGATAATCATTCATTGGAACAACTGAAAAAATCAATAAGGCCAGATCACTCACCTAAGCACACCTTGATGCCACGAGCAACTCCAAAGGTCAATTTAAGCTCAGAATTCACTAACTTGAACCATCATTGCTCCTTGTTATAATTGAGGCCCAATCAGTTGGCTTCCTTTACTTCAAGGAAGTTACGAGTAGCTCCAGTGTCAACTAGAGCTTTTACAGCTTTGTCACCCACCTTAACTTCCATGAACAATCATCCCTTCTTCTCGAGCTTGGGCACCTCCACTTTGGCTTTGATGGCGTCTAGGATTTGCAATGATCCCATCTTGGTCTCTTCGAGTTTCCGTTGCTCCTCCCTTTCTTTGATAAAGGTAGAGAGCTTACTCTTCTTTGTGTAGTCCCTTACCTTGTGTAATCCCTCACAAAAGAAACATCTGATTGTTGCTTTCCCCCCTTTGTCCTCCATATGGCTGCCCTCCTTGTGCTTGCCATACTTGTAAGAGCCCTCTTTGCTTTGATGGATGTCTCCCCTACTCGTTCCTTTGCCACCCTTGTCTTTGTGAGACTTGAGTTTCTCGGGCTTCTTGAATTCAATAAGTGACTCGATAATGGAAATAGTAATGGTGAGGTCTTGTGCATGATGCCTTTAGATCTCTAACTTAACCCAATATTGTAAACCATTCAAACAAACAAAGAGTGCTTCCTTACCTATATAGTCAGGGATCTCAAAGTGCACTTCGAAAAACTCCTTCACATAGTCTCGAATGCTCCCCTTTGTGTGAGACGTCGTAACTTGGCTCTTGCCTCCAACTCAACATTCTTAGGATAGAATTGCCTCTTGAGTTCCTTCTTGAACTCATCCCAGGTGTCTATGGTACAAGTACCCCTCTCGATGTCACCATGTCTTCTCCTCCACCCTACCATTATAGTATCCTTAAGGTAGAGAGTGGCATTGTCAATCGTTTTGGCATCTTCCATGACACCAAGTGCCTTGGAGTATTGCTCCAAGCTCCAAAAAAAGTTATCAATCTCTGTCGCGTTCCTCAACCCACCATATGCCTTTGGCTTTGGAATGACCACCTTCGAAAGAGTAGCGATTATTGTGGGCACAACATTGCTTCTTCCTTGAGCAATGACCCTTTTGCAAAGGACTAGCTCATCCACAACCTTTACAAGCTCTTTCTTGAGATAGAGAATCTTAGATTGAAGAGACTACTCTAAGGCCTCACTAGGTCTTAACGTTGCGAAGCGGCAACATTCAAGACACCTTGCATCTCCTTTTGAAACTCTTCTTTCCCCTTCTTAAATTCGTTGACGAGTTGCTCCACATCCTCAAATTTCTCTTGCCCTTCGGCCTGTCGCAAGCTCCACCTTCACAAGCCTTCCATTGATGTCCACCAAGACATCCCTCGACCTTGGTCTCTCCCTAACGATCTTCTTCTCCTCTCTAATGTTGGTAGTCCCATTGTTCCTGACATCTTTACTAAGCAACGATGAACATAAATGTGGCTCTGATACCAACTATCACAGACTTGTTTGTTACCAATGAACCGCGTCGCACTTAATTGAACATCTTGCAACTAAGTTAGCCTCTCCCTCAAATGCTAGAAACAAAGCTAGCACAAGTTAGTAAAGATGAAGTATAAAACAAAAACAAAAATGAGGAAACTTGGAGAATGCTTCTATTGCTCAAGAAAGCTTTTACAAGACAATGGCTAAGAACTTCTATGTATGCTACAAATGGAGTCCCATGGGTATTTATAGTCTTCCACCTCCTCAATGGATGACTATAATTCATTTGATCCAAGGGCTTACAATCATCATCTAGAATTCTCTACACTACTTTACATACTTCATGTACATTATGTACATATCTACAACATTCTACAAGCTTCTATAATGTTCCATATTGTTCCACAACCTTCCATAGTCTTCTACCATGTTCTGGAAGCTTCCAGGGTCTTCTGTAACCTATTACCATATTCCAAAAGCGTCCAGAATCTTCGTAAAGATTCCAACATGCTCTAAAAGACTCTTTTGGACCCAAACTTCATCTTATGAGCTTTAAGACATGCGGAACGTGACAATGGACATGAAGTAGCACTTGGAGGAATTACATTTTTATTAATTTCTGGTTAAAGGAAAATTGACTTATATATTTAATAACTACTATTTCTTCACTCAAAATTTTATTGAAATAAATAACATACTTTTTTTTATATGAAAATTTTAGCAATGATTGAAAAACTCAACTAGTTCGACTGTAGAAACCTTGAACTATTCAATTTTTTATGTTCGGCTTGCCGATTTGATTTACTTTAATAACTCTTATTGTTAAAAACAAATCAGTTTATTAATTTATTGGTCAATTTTGTAAATTAATAATTTATTATAAATAAAATTAAATCAATTAATTTTTATTTAACAATTTTTTAATTAAACTTCAAATTCTTTTATGAGTAAGAACAATTTCTTTCAATCATATTTCAAATTCTTTAATTTTATTCAATATTTAGATAGTTTTATGAAGGTCTAATATTTGTTGAACCTTTTAAACCTTAAACTCTTGTCTTACCAATTTAACTTCTGGTTCGGTTTTTAAAACATTAAAATTTAGACTCGCATCTAATTGTATTTATGCATAATTGAAGAGGATTATGCAAAAAAAAAAGGATTTAATCGTACTGAGTTAACTAAAAATTTTCATGATACTAATCTTCTTTCAGATTAGGCAGTTATTACATTTAATTTGATTTGATGCACAAAAACATGGTTATTAGGCTTCATAAAGTAAACTCTAGTCAATGGTTACTTCTTTTTGATTTATGCATAAATGAAAATAAAGAGAATAAGAACAATGTTTAAAATCTAATCGAAAGTTAAACCGATAAGATAAGAGGTTTAAGATTTAAAAAATTCAACTAGTATTAGATTGTCATAAAACTGGCTAAAGATTCTAAGGCAGACATATAGGAGACAACATCCTTATTGTCCAAGAACTCCTGAAAGGCTATTCTAGATTGAACCACTCTCCAAATTGTATAATTAAAGTTGATTTTCAGAAAGCATATGACAATGTGAGTTGGGATTTTCTATAAACATTATTGACGGACCACAGATTTCATTATAAATTTATCAAATGGATCAAAGAATGTATTTCATCCTCCTCCTTGGCTATCTTGATCAATGGAACTCCTACCACATCTTTCAAGGCAGCAAGAGGTCCAAGACAAGGAGACCCTTTATCCCCTTACCTCTTCATTTTGTGTATGGAGACTATTAATGCTCTTATTAAGCAAGAAGTGCTCAAAAATCCAAATTCAGATATCATGCAAAGTGTAAGAAGATCGATTTGACTAACCTATGTTTTGTAAATGATCTACTTTTATTTTGCAGGGCCACAAAGGACTCCATACAAAGTTATATGGTAGCTCTTAGCAAATTTAAACATTTCTCAGGTCTCCAGTTTAATCCAAC
>JAOSBP010000006.1:28929516-28948666 GCA_027563825.1 Erythroxylum mucronatum | reverse complement strand
AGTGTCCAAATCCTAAGCCCACGTTTCTTTTAACTTTGAAAGACAAAGACATTGTTTGTCTTGTCTTAAAATATCTTGTTGGTGGCTTTCTTCTTGAAGCTTCTTCTTCTTCTTCAAATTTTTGATTCACCGAATCTTCACTGAAGAAAAACCTTGCTTTCCTCTATCTATTGCTACTCTCACTTTGTTATTTCTTTCTTCTATCCTAAGAAAAACTGAACCCCCTGCCAACCTCTAAAATGGTGTATGTAATTTTTGCATAGAGTTAGGGCTTGAAGATAGTTGAAGCTTTTGGAGTTTCAACAAGTAAGTAGTGAATAAATTTGTTAGAGTTGTGAATTTTTGAAATAAATTGATGAATTTACTGTTAGTTGCATGGATCATGGCATTTACGTATATATGTTTATGAATACAAAAATTTGGTCATAGTATTAATTTAGTTTTTGATGGATTTTTAGTAATCAAGTGTTGTGGAGATGGTTTTTGGAGTTGAAATAGCAATGAAATGATGTATAGGATTAATGTAGAAAATTAGATATAAAAAAGTGAAACATGCTATGTTCTTCACTGTGTATGTATGAAAATATATAAGTGTATACGTGAGTTAATGAATTCTGTAGAGATGATCAAGAAAATACTTTTTAAGTTGAAGAAGAGTTGTTAAATGAAGGTCTGAGATGGGAATGAGTGTTTAAATGGAAGTTAAGAAGAAACATGGAGATTGAAAATGAAAGTTGGAAATGAAAAAAGTTAACAAAGCATGAATAGGTTGAATATGAATTTTTGTCTTTTGATGATTTTTTATTTAAACTTGTTGAGTAGCATGAATTTATGGTGAATGAGTTGATTGAAATGGAGTAGAAAAACTAGAAATAAAAATTGAAGTGTTGGATTTGAAAAAATGGAAGTAATCTGGAAATTTTCAGGGAATGAATAGTAAGAGAGAGTTGAATTGTTGATCTGAACTTCGGTGAATTTACTGTATTGATCTGGTCAGATTTTGAGAAAATTGCCTGTATGAAAGTTGTAGATATAAAGTTGTAAATTTTGGTCCATGAGACCAACAAAACCCTTTGGTCAGGGGTTTGAGTCGCAACTCCACCCTGGCAGACCAAAGCGGACAATACCTAATGGGTCACGGCTCGGAGATTTGGGCAGATCCATAAGTGGGGGCTACTCCCCTGTGGGCTTCGGAACCCACCCAAACCAAAATTAAACTATCAACTAATATGGAGAATTATCTATCTTCCTTTTGTTTGATAAAATTAAATTAACTGTGTGAAACTAATGTGTGCAGGAACAAGATTAATTATTAGACTAAACTGGTGCATTGATTGATGACGAAGGTCGACAACATCTTTGATATGTTTTTCATGGGATAATATAAAACGTACTTTTGTCAAGTCGTCTGGGAGAATTGCACAAGGATTGCATGCTCCTCTACTCGATCGCAAACGTGTTATCTTTGGACCACCACTAAGCCCTCGCGTTCTTGTGCTTTCCCTTTCCAATTTATATTTATCAACATCAAGCTGTACGTAGTCTTCATGATCGTATAAAAGTTCCCAAGAACACCTCGTGAATGATTGAATATTCTTCATGCTTTACTTTTCAAAGTGATGATTTCCATTTTGATGAGTATGAGATCTGTTTTGCACGCAAGGTGTTAGGTCTGTACCAGAAAGGTCTCAAGTTCTTACCGTGTAATTTTGATCGAAAGGCTTGAGTATCGATAATTTTCTCATTTATAATGTAATAAAAGAGTCAAATATTTTTTTTTGAAGCTAAATTTTTATTATTTTTTGAAAGTTTTAATTTAATTGAACTTTTAAAATCTTAAATTATATAAATAAAATTACAATTAATTAGTTAGATAATACATATATTAATTAAAAAGGTCAGAAAATGTTGTGAACTACAATTGACTTTGGATTTTTGGGAAAATTAGGGTTTGTTTTTGCATTGGAGATGTAATCAATTGTCTTTTATACTATAGATAACATTAGAAATGAAGGCCTAATCTGCAATTAGTTATCCAAATGATCACTTTAAGTGAGATCACCTAGCCAATCCTATCCATCATTTTGTAAAAAGGGTCATGCAAATCTTCCATCCAAGGGGAAAAAGCCATGACGTTGGCATAACAAAAGGATGGAACTTTATACTTATATATAATTAACATATTCTTTAATCCCATTTCATAGGGCATTACTTGTAATGATACGTTTGAGGCGAGAAAAAGGAAAGAAAAGAAGAGATGAGACTTGTTAATTAGATGAGTGAACCAAGTGGTAGATCTCCTTCTTTAGATTGTGGACACAGGTGAAGCTTAGCAGCATATATAGTACGAGCCTTGTCTTTTTAGGACAAAAATAAGCTAATTAATCCTGGATCAACATGACAAATGTATGTACATAGTACGTATGTACCCCACATTTCTCTTTAGTTAACAGGAAGTTAGCTAAGAATGGAGGATATGTGTGCATGCTTGATGCCCTACACTACTTTAATGGCCTTCTAGGGTTTCGCCAACTAGCAATGTTCCTCAATCTGATCAATGTTTCACCAACTGGGTCACAAAGTTGAGTAGCTATACAGGAACAGTTAGTTAACTGGGGTAGGAGATGAGACAGTAAAAGGTGGCTTAGACATTTTCTTTGTTGAATCTTACTCAGTTGAGATGCTTTGCCATTCTCTACTAAGCCTCAGAATATAATCTCACAATACAATCCAATTCTATCAGCTGTGTCACAACTGTTCGTAAGATACCTTCCTAAAACAAGAAAGCAAAGACAATGTCCTGCTAAATCTGAATAGTGGAGTATATGTAGATTCTTATTGTAATTGTCAATTGATTATAAAGTAAACCTGAATCATCCATTTCTTTATTTAAGTATTTAATAATAAATTTTGGGAACACTTAAATAATTTACAAATTATTGCTCCAAATAAGTTATTTAACAAGTTTAAACTTTAAAATTCATGAAACTCAAACTCAACTTCTTAACACTCTCTTATTTTTGTTTTCTTTAGTTTTTGAATATTTTGATGGTGAAGTATGTGTACAAGTCCAATTGTTTGGACAAAATTGACTTTGCAAATTTCTTTTTTGGCATAATGCAAACTACTTCCTATTTATTTACCCAAAAAAAAAGCTACTTCCTATTTTATTTCTCATTATTAATTAATAAGACTAACAAATTGGCAATATAAAAGAGAAAAGTGTCCAACTTTTGAGAGGATAACCCCATCTCCCGTCATCCTTGGCACCAACTTGTTCCATCTTTCGTGCCATGTGTACCATAAAAGAAAGAAAGCAAACTCTATCCATAGTTTGCATATAATCAATTGTGGTCTTATTTGCTACACGAAAGATGGCAATAATTAATCTCATAGGAATCTAAATAATGAGGGAACTTCAACCAAATCGCTTCCAACCCTTTTCAGAGAGTTGAGGTGGCACTTAATTGCTAATAGAACAGTTCTTGGTGATCACAGCACTTTCAAGTACTATACACTGATAATATTTGAACAAATATTCCTTTAGACGAGATTATATGGGGTTTGGCTATGTGGGAATTTTTCTTCATTAACTAGAGGAGCTTAGTTTTTGTTTTGAGACAACCAGCACATACAGGCACTAGCAATGTTTAACATATATAATGTGTAGTTTTATCAAATGAACCTTATCTCCAATGGTATTGTATGAATTCCTCTTTTTTAGATTATTCATTTGAATTATAATTTCCAAACTGAATGAAAATTAAAAAATCACAAATCTCTTCTTATTTATATTAATTATTTTCATTGAGATGCTATGGATAGGTTCGGGTAAGGATTGTTGATCTTAGAAAGTCAAAAAATAAAAAATATTCAACGTATAAGGCTCTCTGCTTTGTAAAGATCAATATACACAACATTTTTTTTATATTTTTACAAAGAAATTATTTCCACCGACTTAAACCTATTTGATTATAAATGAGCAACTTTACATATTAATCATTTAGTAGATTTGGTTCATAAAAAGGTAACCTCTTTGAGATTCATAATTAAATGCATGCAGAGTATGACAACAGGAGACAACAAATAATTGCCTACCTTTTGTGCTTGCGTTAAGCTTCTCTTTTTAGTCCATATATTCATAAGCATTCTCATCCCTAGTTACAGTCGTGATAACTTTAAAAAATGTTGAAGCAAATGTTTTATGCATATTAAGCTTTATATACATGGTTGCAGCATAGTTAATTTGTACAAAATTACATGGTCATCATAATATTAGGCATCAAACGAGTTTTTGAACAACTTCAAGAAAAACAACCCACAAAGACCAATCTTATACATAATTGGACATTGTTAGATGTCATGACACTCATTAAGTTAATTCATATGCTCCCCGGCAAATGGAGCTTCTGCATTTAACCATAAAACACGTATTAAGTAAGCTAATGCTGCAAGTAACATCAATAATTTGCAAGAATCACAAGTTTATCTACTGACTAATCCAGATTAGTTGCGCAACTTTTTCTCTCTAATCCAAATTAATTGTCGTAGCTTTCATCTCCATTGAGCTAGTGGCTGATGCAATGCTTATGCTCCATGGCATGATAGATGAAGAGGACCTGACTACTTTTTAATGCTTTATGATCAAAGCAAGCCGCTAATCAACACAAAAAGTGGATGTCAATCCTCTCTAGATAATAAGCTTGCTTTTAAAAATGCTGGTATCATCAGCATTTTAAAGATATTCGGCATCCCATTGTACCGCATGGGCTAAGCATATACATCTTTTCAATCAATCCTGCAAAACCAAAGCAAAAGTTGAGGTGCATATGTAACCAGGTCTTAGTTTCCTGCAAAACCAAGACTTCTTCTACGTTTAACAATTGGCATGAAAAAACCGTTTATATTTTCCCAGGAAGTATGGACCACTAAGGATTCATCATAACTCTGTCCTTCTTTCAAAATAAACAAAACATTCTCTTAAAAGTTCAACAATTGGCATGAGAAACGATTGACAAATACATTCGATTACACAGACTTGCTTGATAATATCCATACAGATTATACACATACACTCACTTTGCAGGTATGCAAGGAAGTACAAACTATTATTATATATATACGTAATTTCAGTCTTCTGTTATAGGTTGAAGAAATATAAAAAACTGCATTTTGTTATAGACAACAAGAAAAAGGGCAATAACATTATCATGAAACTGTTAGAAAACTTTGGAAGCACAAGCTTTTGATTTTAATAAGTGAATATTAATGGGGAAAAGGAAATAAGAGGAGGAAGAAGGTACAAACTACGATATAGTTGCCCAATTTGGATAAGGACATTTATAAACCCATCCAGGTCCGGAATATTGCACACAATGAAGCCATAAACCTTCTTCAAGCTCATCATATCTACAAGAAACGAAAACAAAACTCAGAAGCAAAAGTATATGCACACATTTTACATGAAAATGCAACACGCATTCAGATAAAAGTCAACTGGAACCAACAATACCACGATTCAGGTGTAAGCAACTAATGAGATTATGGTAAAACAACCACCAATTTATTAATACAATTGTGCCCCCACCTCTAACCACAAGCACTATAAGCAGAAGATAAATGACAGTAACTGGACATGATGCAATTTGGAATGTTAACGTAGATATGGAAAGAAGCTATAATGCAAGGAAATTGACTATATACGTGTTGTAGTAAGTGTGAATTTCAAATAAGAAAAAAAAAAAGAGGCAACAATACCATGAATTTATATTTCCTACTTTGTCAGGGCGGAAGTATGAAATTTCATCTTTGGCAAAGCAACTAAAATGTCAACTTGAGCAAGATTTCAAAAAATCCTTGGGTTATGGTTTATTAGAAACTGCACATAATTCACTCAATTGTGTTGCAGTCTGTAAGTAATTTAGTGCAGACTGCAGCCATTGTACCATAATAGCATCACACATGTTACAGCACAAAACCACATTTATAGTAAGCACAAGTGAAACTTGACAAATATGCATCCTACCAAAAGTACCATCACAGGTTGAAGTCTCACCCTTTTGGAGCCAAATTTGGACAATTTGTGCACAATGGATCAATGCTGAAATCTTCCTCACAATTTTCTTCACGTTTACATGAATTATTTCCTGATGGAGGAGAATTGCTAGAATTGAAAGCAGCTCTATCAGCAGTCCTCCCATTAGTGGAGCGGTTCTGAACATGTTCAGAGAGATAAAGATTGTCGTTGGCTATTGGATGTCCCAAATACTGTAAATGCGCTCGAATCTAAGGGGGGCGAGAGAGAGAAACAGATTGATTAGCACATGTTATAATTTCACCATATCCATCAGTAAAATGGGTGTCAACACAATCTCATTTATGAGTTTACATGAAAAGAAGAAAAAGGAGATGATTTAAACTGTGGCATGTAAATGTCATATACCCAAAGAAGATGGATCCTAAGTTAAGATATGACATGGGAAACAATGGGTAAATCTTCTTACCGAGAATGAATAAAGGGCATTGTTAACATTAAAGGCAAGAAGTTTAGCGAGAAGAAGAAAGATTGACCAATAAAGATGAATCCATAAAATCAGTAGGCTTAAATTAAGCCATTTAACATGTTTGCATTTTCAAGAAGAGCACCTGTATGTATCGAAAAATACAAAATGACGAATTGCTCATGTCAAGAAAGGATGAAAATCCAAAGAATACTAAAAAGCTGGACTCATTTGTGTTCCAAAACAAAGAGGGTTTAGACATATAGGAATTTATTATCCTGGGATTCTGAATGAGCAGCTACTCTGCTGCTATAGCTCCTGCTCCCTCTTCGGCTAGCATGGTTTCTCATTTGCTTGTACCAGGCTCAATTAGTCATTAACCATTTAGCCCTTGTATATTCCTCAAGATTTCTACAATTTGCTACCACTACTCATCAAGAACACCCATTGTTCTTTCCCAAAGATAAAATTTATTTTAAAAGATAAGAGCCAATATTAGCAAAAAGCAACAAAAACCAAAAAGAAATTTCAAATCAAGGCTTCTCCTTTCCATATGACGTAAGGGTTTCTACTGAAGCCCTTAAAATATGTATTTCTAACAGCAATTTCTTGTTCAGAAGTTCCCTTACTTGATGAGTTCGGCCAGTGATTGGTTTACATAACACGATGCTATGAGTTCCATTGGTTCTTATCCTTGTAAACTTCGTACGAGAAGGCTTCCCCTTCACAGAAGAATTGGCATGAGAGTCACTGACCTGAAGAAATTATAAATTCTAAGAATCAGTGTACTGCAATGAATCAACCACCTGTAAGACTAGAGGTAAATAAACCACTCAGCATTTTCAACCACCACAGGTATATAACTCATCAGCAGAACAGCGATTATAATACAAAGTAACATCAGAGAATAGCAGTGAGGATTATGAAAAGAAAAAGATCCCAAATTTGCAAGCACATGTACAATCACGCAAGATTGACACAAATTACACCATGTGTTAACACAAAGAAGACTACTGATGAATACAACACAAATTAATTGAAAAAAAAAAACGCAAGTGAATATTATTCATCCAGAAGAAGCCTTATCACCTGATATCCACCGTAGTACAAATGAATACTTCATAATGAACATATGATCAGAAGATCTATAAATTAGATGTTATTATGAAAGTGGAGGATGCACTTTGAAGCAGCTGTGGCTCCTGATAGAGAGAAATCAACAAAGCCTCACCTCTGTCGTGCTTCTCCCTTCTCGAGCATTATAGTTTATGTTAACATCAACAACTTGCTGGCATAAAAATGAAAAAGTAGAGGTTAAATAGATAAGAACCATTAACCAGCAAACCATCAGCATAATTTTCAAACAACTGTACCTCAAGGATGAACATGGCCACATCCACATATTATGGGATTAGTTAAATACTTAGGTAAACAGCAGCTGCCAATTGGTGTATTTCAACACCAGCCAATTATGAGAACCTTTACAATCGATACAGTTATTAAACTCTCCGCTTGTAAATGATACAAATTCTTACATTCAGAATGCATAGTCATCTCAACAATTCACAGAGTCCATAGGAGAGAACTGAGAAGTCATCAAATTAAATAACATGTAGAAATCATTTAATTAGACAAGGATTTACCTCATCCTCTGGAAAAATACCAATAACTTTTGCAACATACTGTTTCTGCACAACCCCAGCTTCAATCTGCAATGACGAACAGGATTGATAGCAGTCACAAACTCCTGTCAATATTTTGGATTACAATATCGATCTCATTTTTAAATATGATTATCCATTCCAATGAACAACAATGATGAACAAAACAACAGACTCACCTGTTGCCTGAAAAGATCTGCTTTTGATGCATTTCTGGCCAAGATAAGAAGTCCTGAGACAAGACGATCCAGCCGATGTACCGCTATGACGGAGTTACGGGAAAGATAACTGGAAATAGCAAAATCATATAGAAAAAGAGGGAGAAAAATCGCAATGGCCAAGCACAAGAAGCTATTTAAACTTTCATAGCCTTTTCCATGAACCACGTCTAGCTAGAATGCATGCTTCCAAAGTATAACGCTTGGATACGAAAGAGAGGCGCTAAATCATGTTCGGCCTGAAGGATTCCGACAACGGTATTCTTCCGATATTGACCACAAGGATGAACCTACAGAGCAATACCACATCAACTTAATAACAACCTAAAACGAAAAGTGGGAGAGGATAGATGTTCAATCACACAAAATACTCTTAGAACATTGACATTACAAACCAAACCTCGACACACAATGACCACATTAGTGTTCCTTTAGGAGATGGTTTTAACAATTCGCATGTAGATATAACGAGTTCATTCATTAACAGAAAATGTCGAGTCATAGCACACTTACAGGAACAGTTGGTGGCTTGAAAACAGTAACAACATCGTCTTCTTCTTGAAGAACGGAAACACCCAAATCCATAACCGGAGGTTCATGCCTACAACAACCTTATCGAAATCAATCAATCCATAAAAAAACTCATAAATCCAAGACACCTCTAAGTTACATTACAACCAAATGAAATGACTAGGAAACCTGTGCAAGAAATGGCTAATCTTTTGAGAAGATTTAACAATGTAGGAAACTGGGACCATCTCTCCATCAACTTGTATGCGTCCACATTTTACTGCATTAACCTAATCAACAACCCTCAGTTATTAAAATCAATGCACATTCTAAATAGAACACATAAACACAAACATGCAGACGTACGTAGTAATCATAAGGTCGGCCTTTGAACTCTTCCGCGAACAAATCAACAATTGTCTTCCCCGCCCAACGCTTCTTCACATGTGAGATGAACTCGAAGTAGTATGGTCTCACGTGGCGCCTCCCTGCATATTTCCCGCCAAAATAATCATTTTTTTTTCTCGTCGAGATGTAATCTCCTAGCTTCAATTGAAATGAAAGAATAAACGACCATTTCGCAAGATGTAATCTTGTTTCTGAGGAGGATTGGCGGGTGTTTGCCACACAATCTCCATCTTCTCTTCCCCTTCTCCTTCTTCGTCTCTTGGTCTCTTCATTTTCTCGGGTTTAGGGTTTTGTTATGCTCAAGTAACCCCGCGACTTTCCTTTTTGACCAGAAAGCGACGAAACCAAACCTCAACCGTCGTCGTTTAGTTATCCGCCTTTTTTTTTTTTTGGGTGGTGAAAGACGAAGAGGAAAACGATGTCGTACTGAGAGTCCCAACACCCCGTTGCTCTCTATAGAAGAAAACTAAAGCGGGGCTCCGAAAATCGCCTTCTTCTTGCTTCTTTCTTTAAGGTATGGATTTTATTTAATTGTTTAATTATTATTTTTTTATCACTACTCAATTTCTTGCTTTTTTTTTTTTGAAATGAAAATATAATAAATAAATATGTTAGAAATTATTGATCATTTCGATTGAGTTGAGTTTAGATCTGCTAATAACAACACAGGGGTTGGTTGGTTGGTTGGTTTCTGGAATTTGATGAGCTGGTTGTTGTTGATTCATTCGAAATCGGAGAGAGGTGTAATTGGGAGTAGCTGATTGGGTAGAAGGACAGAAGTTACGGTCAACAGTCAAATGCCGGAGGAGGATTTGGTTGACATCAAGTTCAGGGTTTACGACGGCTCTGACATCGGCCCTTTTCGGTACTCGTCGGCCTCCACGGTCGACATGCTTAAGCAGCGAATTGTCTCCGATTGGCCCAAAGGTTGGCCCTTTTTTGTCTTGTCTGAATACCTACTTCCGGAAAAACCGGGTCCCAATGTTTGATTTTGTTTAAGTAATTTCGGTTATTCTGAGAATTGGTGTCTTGTGTTTGAGTTTTCTATTTCTGTGTTGTGGGTGTGATTTCGTTGGTTGGAACACTTAGAAGTGAGAATAATGGGTTATTTGTACGTATAAACAAAACTCATTACTTGTTATAGGATGGTGGTTCTATGCAAATTACAAACTTTGGCGAAAATTTGGACAGTCTTAGAAAGGAGTCAAGTAGCTTGTCAATGACAATTTTGGAATTAGTGGTCACTCTGTATCATATGTTTATATCATTTCAAAAGTTAAGTGCTTCTTTCAGAAACCTAGAGAATATATGTAGTTTTGAGTTTGACTGGTTTATGTCATAAGCTTTACTTTTTAGTAAATGATGCATCAGAGAATGCATTTATTACCTTCATGAAGAATTACTGAAAGATCATATCGGTTTGGACTTGAAGCTGCAGAAAGATATCTGATTCTTTGTGACCCCTTGTAATTTACATGCAATTTGGAAATAGAAAAGATTGTTTATGGATGCTTGCATTGTTGTGAAAATTTTGAGATGCCTTTTAAAGGTTGCAATATGATGATGGATTCAAACTAAGATTGCTCGTCCAGACCTTGCACAGCCAGCTGCCAAGAATGATAAATTGTAGATTTCTCAATCTAAAACTGGCAATCTATCAGTATGAAATAGCCTGGCATTTAGAGGAGTTTCTGTCTATTTCTGTTGTTAGGTTTTTTTTTCCTCAATTTTCTTTTTGATTTTCTTATATAGGTAAAACCATTAATCCTAAGGCAGTGAATGAAATCAAACTGATATGTTCTGGTAAAATTTTGGATAACAACAAGACTGTTGGTCAGTGTAGAACACCCTTTGGCGAAGTTGCCGGGGGTATCATCATAATGCATGTTGTTGTACAGCCTTCTCCAGCAAAAACTAAAACAGGTATTTCCCATCTTAATCTTATATCCACACACATATGATATGTTACTCCATCATAATGGTTGTTGATTATTTTTATAGATTTATAATATGCATTTCAATGTATTTAATATGTCAGCTGAAAATTGGGCGTGCAGGAGTTGTTTCTGTTATTTGTTGAGATGTTGGTCTTTGGAACTTAATTTATTGAAGCTTTCCGTCAAAACTTTGTTATTCCACTTATTTCAAGTAAGGTTGATGTCCGTTTGAGATTAGTTTTCTTTTTTGTGCTCTAGTAGGCATTGTTTGTCATTGAAAGACACATTCCTGAGGGTTTCTGAACTCCAAAATGCTAACGCTTTTAATTGACGAAAATGTTATACTTGAAATTCATTTGTTGGCTCAAGACTATTTAGGTGACTGTTCCTTTTTTAAACTTTAATTTTAACTGCGTGGGGTCATTTGATTTTCTTGTGGCCTGATCTACTTGTGTATCCAACAAGAGAAGCTTCTAATAACTAAAAGTAAAGCGTCCAGACTGGCCGATCATGTGTTTGTTTGGTAGACAACTGACTGCCTTTCCACTAGTTAGGTAACATTCCATTAATGGAATCGCTCATTTGAACTTTGATATTTGTAGTGAGATTTGGGATGGAATCAGCATGTTTGAAAACCTAGGGATAGAACACCATGAGCTGTATTATTCTAATATAAATTCTCTTTTTCCTCAAAAACTTCCTAATTGTGGGCCCAACAGTGGGTTAATTTGTCTTTGGTGAATGTTATAAAATTTGCTTTAGGAATATCTAAATGATCTTACTTAACTGCTACTCAACTTCATATTCAAGCTATCTGTTTGTTGGCCTATCTTCTCTCATCATGTTGAAACAAGGGTTGCCTTTCAGAATATTACCTTTACGCACTGTTGTTAACTTAAGATCCTTAATCTGAATCTGCATAATTTTTATTATCAGCACTACTATTGTTTTGTGCTACAACACTTGAATGCTATGTATAGTTTTCCAAACAATGGTTTGATTGTTGTATCATCCATTTCTCATCATGCTTGTAGCTGGAATCTTTTTATATAACATAATCTTTTGGCTTTTCAACAGAAAAGAAGATTGACAAATCTCCCAAGAAAATTGTATGCTCTTGTTCCATACTGTGAAGGCAAATATGTTGATATTCAGTGAAATTGTCTACCGAGCGTCGATGCTTTAAAAACAGAAAATGTATTCTTTGGGCATCAATGTTAGTTGTTGCAGTATTCATGTGTAGCCAAGTGCTTTAAGTTACCGAAAATGGTCTGTGTTGCTTTTTCCTTGTTCCATTTTCTCATCTTCCTTTCCTCTCTTTGTTATTTTAAGACCTCGAAAGATCTATAGCATTTATAGAAATAATTGTCCTCTTCAAGCTCTCTATACATTTCAGAACAATTCCAGAAGATTTGCTTTTCAAAGACTCGTATTCTTGCAAGTTTGAGGATGGTGTACAAAAACTACGGTTAATGCTAACTACCATCATCTAATGATTCTAATGCAAGTTCGGTATTCTTCGTTTGAGGCAAGACATCCTTAAAATCAATATTGTTGTTGATGCTGGAGAATGTGTTCATACTCTTTGGAAGCAGTGCTCGAGTTTTACTTCGGGTTTGTGAACTTTTGGTAGTGCCAGGAAAGAAGGGAAAAGAGGAGAGGAAATGGGTCATGGAGGGGCTCAGGAATCAGCATAGGTAGATAGTAAGTGTGACACATTCGATTGAACATAAGTTTTCAAAGATACAAGGTAAAGGCTCTCAATAAAGGGAACTCGCTACAAACATTTGTCAGCTCACCTACCAAAGGAACAAGGGTGAAACTGGAGAAGGGGGAACTACAACATGGTAAACAAAAGCCCTAAATTCTCTGGAAAACTTTGTCCGCTGCTGATATTGTCTGTTCAATATCTTCAGCAGTATGAGCCAAACTTGTAAACCCGGCTTCAAACTGTGATGGAGCAAAATATACACCTTCCTCCAGCATTCCTCGATAGAACCTGGCAAACTTGGCGGCATCACTTTTCTTTGCATCAGAAAAGTTGTGAACAGGACCTTCCGTGAAGAAAAACCCAAACATCCCTGCTATATACCCACCACACATAGCATGACCAGCCTTCTTCCCAGCATCTAGAATGCCTTGAACAAGTCGGTTTGTAATCTTATCCAAATACTCGTAACTTCCTGGTTTCTGCAATCGCTTTAGCGTGTGTATACCCGCTGTCATTGCCAAAGGATTCCCACTCAAAGTTCCTGCCTGGTACATAGGGCCTGCAGGGGCAACCATCTCCATGATTTCTCTCCTCCCTCCATATGCACCAACTGGCAGGCCACCACCAATAATCTTCCCCAGGGTTGTGAGGTCTGGAGTTATACCAAAATACTCCTGAGCTCCTCCATATGACAGACGGAATCCAGTCATGACTTCATCAAAGATTAGAAGAGCATTATTTTCTTTTGTGATCCTGGAAAGGGCATGAAGAAAGTCTGATTTCGGAGGAATGAAACCAGAGTTTCCTACAACAGGCTCAAGAATTAATGCCGCAATTCCTCCTTTATTCGTCTCAAAAAGATTTTCAATGGCTTCAATATCGTTGTATGGGGCAGTTAGAGTTTCATAGGTTGCTCCTTGGGGCACACCAGGAGAGTCAGGGAGCCCCAGTGTTGCAACACCACTGCCTGCTTTGACAAGGAATGGATCAGCATGGCCATGGTAACAACCCTCAAACTTGATAATCTTCTCTTTTCCAGTAAAGGCACGGGCCAGTCGAAGCACACCCATGCAAGCTTCTGTTCCTGAATTTACAAATCGCACCATCTCTATGCTTGGAACTGCTTTAATCACCATCTCTGCCAGAATATTCTCCAGAGGACAAGGAGCACCAAAGCTGGTCCCTTTCTTCATTGTTTCAGCCAAGGCTGCAAGCACCTGCTATTAATGTTAGTCCAATTGATTTGGCAAAGAGCATCAAATGTATGATACTAATCTCCTAAGTACGTTCACAGAATCCCAACCCAATCTATTCAAATGATGAACTGCCTACAAAAAGAAGGCAGTGAAGAAGTGTAAAACCTCATCATCTGCATGACCAATAATCGCCGGACCCCACGAACCAACATAATCAATGTACTCATTCCCGTCTACATCCCACATGTGAGAGCCCTTGACAGAGTCCATGACAATAGGTTGTCCGCCGACAGATTTAAAAGCACGTACAGGTGAATTCACACCTCCTGGCATCAATTCCTGCAAATTTGTTTTATATGACAGTGAAGCCGCTAGCAATATGTAAGGAACCAATTTCCACACTGGAAGCTGAACTCTAGCTTATTCATAAAAAATGATGCAACTCAACAGCCCTGGCTCAAAAATGTGAAACAACTCAACTGCTATACGAACAGATGCCAAAGCTGAATGCTTTCCTACATGTTCTCAATACCCATTTCACAGAAGCATTACAGATGATGATGATTCTATCAGAACATTAAATTTTGCCCAGTTCAAGGCTTCGAGAGTTCAAATATTACACTGAATTATACAACGCCCTTATCAGCAACCCTTAATATAAAACATTAAACAACACAATCCCATTTCAGATTCCAGAAATGAAGACTGGAATTCAGTTTTAATTCTTCAATTCCAAGCATACAAACAAAAAGGGAAAATTTAGGCACACCTTAGCAGCATTGAAAATTTCCTCAGACTTTTGGAGGGTGAAGCTCTTCTTCTTCTCCTCTTCAACTGAAACGGTCATTTTGACATAACATCGAGACGATCTAGATGGGGAGGTTTTACTCTGAAGAAGCTTGCTAGTGGAGCACGAAAGACCTATCCCAACGCCAACCCCTGTAAACGTAGCAGCCATGGCGGCTTTGATTCTTTTTGGGTATGCGATTCAAAACTTTGGGATTGGATTTCCCGTATTCTGTCTCAGAAGTTTTCACAAGGTGGAGTAGTGCTTGGTCATATAGAAGAAGATAAAGAGATAGTCAGAGCAGCCAATGTTATTATAATATTATCACATGGAAACCGACCCTACCACCAATTCATCGCCATTTGCAGATGTTACGAGTTTGGGTCTATTAGGCCAAAACTGGGCTGAATGTGTTTTCTGAGATACAACTTTTTAGGGTGTATTCAAGCCTGAGGAAAAAGGAATTATTCTTAATATTTATATTTCTTTTTTTATTAATACAAACATAAATACACTCTTTCAATTTAATGTTTTTTTTATTCTGGTCTTTTAATTATCAAAACTCTTAATTCATTAATGAATGTAAATAACATATTTATTAACAAAAGTCTTAATTGGAGTAAATTTCTTAATAATTAAATTAAAAGATTAAACAATTTAAATTTTAAAATAAGAAATACCTGTAAAGAATATTCCTTTTTATTTATTTTGCTATCCCTTTACTTCAAATAAATGCATTCCTTCATATATATGTCTTTTCTTTATTTTAAAGATGTTTTCATTTGGTACATTTAAATTAGGTATTAAAAAAATCATATTCAAAGCTTTCATTTTCTTTAACTCATGTAAAAACTAATCTTACACTCGTAATCGCAAGATGAGTTGTGTCAATACAATTTTTGAAGAATTATTTAATTTATTGTAGATAATTGTTAGTCAGTTAGGATCGAGTAAGACAAGAGGTTTAAGATTTAAATGGTTCAACGATATTAGACAATCATAAAACTGATTAAAGATTGAAAAATTTTAAAAATTTGAAATATGATTGAAAAAGATTATCCTTATTTATCAATAAATTTAAATTTTAATTAAAAATATTTTTAAATAAAAATTAATTGATTTATTTTATTTTATAAAAACTTATCAATTTACAAAATTTGATTAATTAGTTAATAAATTGGTCAGTTTTTTTTTAGGAAAGCTACCGAAATATATTACATAATCAGTCTAGGGAAAACCATTCCCGACATATCCTTAATAAAGAGGGAATGGCACCCAATGGGTGAAGTATCAAAATAAGTGACCCCAATATCAAAATGGCCTGCGTAGTTAGCTAACCAATCGACGCATTTGTTGCTCTTTCGATATATATGTTGATGAACAACAATCTAGTTCTAGCTGAACAACTCGATGATCCCCATGATTATGGGATTGAGAGCCTTTGCGTGGTTGTCTACAGAGGATAGAATAGTGAATACTGCGATGGAGTCCACTTCAAGTTCGATCCGGTAACCCAGATTCCACGCTAGCGTGAGCCCGGTAAAAACTCCCCAGAGTTCTGCGTATACTAGTGAGCACCATCCAAGATTTTGTGAGAAACCACCAAGCCAGCTGCCTGCACTATCTCGGATAAGTCCACCCGCTGTGGCTGAGGACGAGGATCGTTTGCTAGCTCCATTTGTGTTTAGTTTGACCCATCCAGTAGGAGGTTTGCGTCATCCAATAAGTTGCTCTTGTCGAGGGCGAGGATCAAAATCAGCTCGACTGTGCCATTCGGTTGCTTTGTGTATCAAACCTGCATAAGACAAAATGAGATAATTTGGTGAGGAAGACCAAGTAAAATGTTCATCAAAGAGGGTCATATTTCTCCATGTCCAAAGAAACCAGCAAGTAGTGCTAAAAAGGATCGCCCAATCATGCCCTGAAACTTGTTGATGGTGTTGGAGATTTTTATTGAGTCACTCCCAAATCGACATAGTGAAAAATTCAGTAGAGACTATGTGTGAGGGGAATGTGTTCCACACTTGACGAGCTTAGACGTAGTCTCGTACGACGTGTAATGAGGAATCATCTGGACGACAATGGTAACAAGAGCCATCCGTAATGAAGTGCTTGTGGACTCGGTGTTGGTTAGTGAGTAACCGGTCGTGGGCGAGAAGCCAGAGAAAGGAGCGAATGTGTTGGGGACCCTTCCATTGCCATATTTCCTTCCAAACCCCTTAAGGCAGGGCATCTTCATTGGCTATGAGCCTTAAATAAGTGGAAACTACGGAGAATTCTCCGATGTCGGAAGGTCCCCAGATCAATTTATCCTGCCCTAGGTAAGATATAGGGGGAAACGTGCCTGCTATTAATCGACAAATCGACGTCGGAAGATAAGATTGAATTGCTTCCCAATACCAATTACTATCAATGTCTACAAATTGATGGACGCTAAGGTTGAGAGTGGAATCAAGGACTGGGGATGTAACATGGGCAATTAGGGGTCCTATTCTCGTAATTCAGGGGTCAAGCCAGAAGCGAGTTCTATGGCCATTACCAATCATCCATTTCCTTCCTTGTAGAACTATGTGCTAAATTGCCTATAAGCTCTTCAAGATCATTGAACCACCATTGGCGTTTAAGGAAGTGGGGAGATTGCTTGCATCAAAATTATATTTCGCAGAGAGGGCTTAAACCCATAAGGCCTGGGGCTTGGCAATTAGAGCCCAACCTAATTTCGCTAAGAAGGCATCATTGGTTTCACGAATTTTCTGAATGTCAAGACCCCCTTGCTCTTTCAGTTTGCATACTTCTTCCCAGTTCACAAGGTGAATCCTCTTTTTACCGTTTGACGAACCCCACAAAAATTGTCTCATAAGTTTCTCCAGCTCATCGTATAGACTTCGGGGTAACCGGACCGTCTGCATTGTATAACAGGGAAGGGTCGCTATAATAGATTGGGCCAAAGTAATGCGTCCTACTAGAGACAAAAGGTTGGCCTTCCAGCCAGAGAAGCGTTGGTGAACCTTATCAAGGATGTATTGGTAGGTTCTTTTGTTGACCCGTCTATGGAGGAGGGGGACTCCAAGATAACATCTGAGATCATTCGTCTGTTTGAAGTTCATAGCTCTGCTTAACAACTGTATTGTCGAATGCGGAGTATTTTTGGAATAAAAGCGCCTAGATTTGTGTCCACTAATTCATTGACCTGAAGCAGCACAAAAAGAGTTTAAAATTTCCCGAATAGCTAACACTTGATCCAATGAGGCTTCTGAGAAGATGATGAGATCATCAGCAAAGAACAAATGAGAAAGAGGTGATCCATTTCTACTTAGCTTGACCAGTTTCCTGCTTGATTAATAGAGTGTCCCAAGCGCTCCATACACAGGACAAAAAGGTAAAGCGATATGGGGTCTCCCAGTTTTATACCTCTGAAGGGATTGAAGGCGTCATTGAGTTCCCCAGTCTAGTTGACTTGAATGGAAACCGTAGAGATGCACTTCATTATGAGACTAATCAACGACTCTGGAATCCCGACGTCGATTAGTATATCTTGGATGAAATTCCAAGATAGTCTATAATAACAAGAGTTATTAAAGTAAATCGAACCGGAAAGTTAAAACTGAACTAGAAGATTGAACTTTTCAAAACTTTTAGGGGGTGCTTAGTTGATGGGTTTAAGAAAAGGTTAATGAGTAAGGAATGAAAAGTGAGTGGTTGGTAACCCTAGGGCGCAAGTGAGTCGGTAAGGAGCTCTCCTGACTTAAATGAGGTTGCGGGTTTAAACCGCCCTCATGTATGCAGCCGTTTAAAACTTGAGGCCAGAGCTTTGCTTCCCGCAAGGGACCTACCCGGCTCGAGCAGAGATTAGTTTTGGTGTGGATGACTTAAAGATGTCTTCTCATAGTTGGGACCCTCCTAAGACACCTCATAAAAAACCAAAACAAAAACCAAAAAAAAGAAGTGAGTGGTTAGTTATAGATTATCATTATAGGGGCAATAGTTTGATATCTCACTTTTGGGGAATCCTCCATACCTTTCATTTAGTAGAGAAATGAAACTCATTCCTTAGTAGTGACTTTTTTAAAAATATTTTTTAATAATAATTAATTAAATACAATTAATTAATTAAAACATAATTAATTAACATTTTATTTATTTATTTAGTTATTACATATAATTAATTAAAATATAATTCATTAAAAATAGTATTATTATTATTATTAATTACATTATAATT
>JAOSBP010000006.1:28909998-28929416 GCA_027563825.1 Erythroxylum mucronatum | reverse complement strand
GAATCCTCCATACCTTTCATTTAGTAGAGAAATGAAACTCATTCCTTAGTAGTGACTCTTTTTTAAAATATACTTTTAATAATAATTAATTAAATACAATTAATTAATTAAAACATAATTAATTAACATTTTATTTATTTATTTATTACATTATAATTAATTAAAATATAATTAATTAAAAATAGTATTATTAATTAAATAATAATAATATTATTATTATTATTAATTACATTATAATTAATTAAAATATAACTAATTAATAATTAATTAAAATATTGTGATTGATTAATTAAAATATATTATAATTAATTAAAAATAATTAATTAATTAGTTACAATATAATTAATTTAAATATAATTAATTCATTAAGTAATATATTGTAATTAATTAATTACAATATAATTAATTAAAATATAATAAAATTTTATTTCTCAATATTTTTTATAAACTAACCATTATCAATGGTAATAATAATTATTCCTTCCTTTTAACTAACCACCATAACTATAATGATAATATTCATTCTCATTCCTAACCATATTCATTCTCATTTCTATTATCATTCTTCCGTGTGAACCAACCGCTCCCTTATGGTTGAACCGGTTAAACCAATTAGGTTTTTTAGTATTGGTTAGGATGTTAGCTTCTTGAATAAATACTTTGTTTTAATTCATTTTAAAGATAGAAAGATGCCATAACCAAGCTTTTGTGGAATCTGTTGCTATAAATCTCAAATCAAATTAAGGTGAGATAAAAAGTTTAAATACACTAAATAGTATATTTAAAGATCTAAGCCCATGTTAATTCATAAAGTTGAGAATGAGAATTGGATGAGGTATCAAAAGGAAAACATTAAAAGGACTATGAAGATAGATTAAACCAACCTTCTAATAATAGAATAAAATAGGTTCTTAAATTAAAGAATGATTTAATTTTATAATATTAACAAAATATAAATTATATTAATGAAATAATTAAAATTTAAATATGTTATAAATAAAATCCACCATTAACTTTATTTGTTATAATTAAGTAAACCTTATTTTATATTAAAAACACATAAATTATAATAAATTTAAATATTATATCATATTATATTATTTTTATAATCATTATCTCACATATTAATTAATGATTAAAAAGTTTAGCTGGTTCAACCACACAAACTTTGAATCATTTAACTTTTTAGTTTAATTTACTTTTATAACTTTTGTTGTTTATTTTATTAATTAATCAATCAATTTTCGTAAATTATAAGTTCTTATAAACCTAAAATGATTAGTTAATTTAATTTAATAATTTTTTTAATTAAACTTTAAATTCTTAAAAAATTAAGGACAACATTTTTAAATTATGTTTTAAATTCTTTAATTTTATTCAATATTTAACAATTTTATAACCATTTAATATTCATTAAATCTTTTAAATTTTTATATTATTGGTTTAACATCGAATCCAAATTTTAAAACATTGATATTAATACTATCCCCACTACCTTTATTAGGAAAAGTTATACGAAAAATGCGTTTGTACTCAGTACTCACATCTTAGACTGATGAAAAAAGTCTCCAATCAACAGACTTAGAAATCACAACTTTATTGGGTAGCTCAGTTGGTCATTGGAAGGGAAGTTGAGATCCAGGCCTCAGGTTTGAGTCCTGACAATGGCCATATAGAAGTTTATTCAATGTGGTGACTCTTTATGCGCACCAGCGTTGGGCCATCCTTCTGAAAAGTTGACTAGAATCAGACCGTGATTTACCCCCTCACAATTCTATCGAGCCGGGGTGTAGGGGCGCCTAGGGTGGACGATTCCACCTTTTGAGATCAAGAAATCACAACTTTATTTGATTTTTATTTGGTTTTTTCTTTATTCAAATCGACGAGTAAATAGATCAAGAAAATTGGTTGATAACGGACGAGAAAACACAACAAAAGGATAACTACAACTATTATCCTCCACTATCTTTTTTTTTCAGATTTTCTCAAATAAATGAAAATTTTAGTTGAGACTTGTGACAAAACCGAGCTCGACTCAAAATTAATATGTTAATTTTAGAATAATTAAACTTTAAGTTTAAAGGGTCAATTTGAATTGTTTAAATTTTTAAAAATTTAAAGATAAAAATAATATTTTGTAAAAAAATTTAAATAACATTGTTTTGAGTGATTAAAATAAATTCAGACTGCACGAATTTAATCAAGTTTTAAAACTCTCATTTGAACCGTATTTTAAAAATGTCAAATTTGACTTAACTATGTAAATTATTTATCGGATCGAATGATTTTGCGTACCTATATCCATGATTATTATTTTTGTTTTTGTAAGACATTGATTTATTTCCTCTCGTTTTCTTGCTTTAGAGCATTTCTCAATGGTTCAGAATGTTTTTTTAGAGCGTTGTCTTTTCATAAGTTGCTAAACATTATATAGCAACACCAACCGACACGTCCTTTGGTAAGTGAAAGAGAGAGGAAAAGGGTTCGTGACCCATTTGAGACCCAATAATTTAATACCCAATAATTATTATCTTGGGTGCTTTTCAAGGGACTCAATCTATATATTACATGGGACATAAAATAGTCTAACAAACTAAACCACTATCTTTAATTAGAAAGTCTCAACTCTAAGAGCAATGTTTTTTTATGCATAAATTCAAAAAATAGAAGCAAATTGAAGTTGCTAAATCAAAATTCAAATACCGAATTCCCTTAAACTTAATAATAGCATAAACAATCTATATAAAAGAATCAAAATTGGAGAAGCCAATCCTCCAAAAGTTGGTAAATAGCCAATAACCAGGCTTCAAATCACCTGCTACATTAATTCTATAACCATATGTTCCCAACAACATCCAACCATATATAATAATTGAGAGAGAAAAAAATTAGATGGGTTGAATATTGTTAGGAATAAAAAACCTAGCACAACTTGTATCGATTAATATACTATATCATAATCTACGTTTATTATATACTAAATGTGAAATGGAATAATAGTATAACAACAATAACTCACCGAAAGTTTACAAATACGTGAGATTTAGAGAGGTTCTGTAATATGCAATATTATCTCTGACCGGTAAATATACAAAATAAATTATACAATAAATATAAAACAAGATAAAGAGGTAAAATAAAAAATAAAACAAGTATATAAATACACAAAAAAGGACAAGTTAATAAATAAATCTAACAAACCATTAAAAACGTTTATACTAAGTAGGAGATATTAAGGCTAACTAATTAAGAGAGAAATATTACATGTTAAATATTTAAGCTAAATACAACATATAAGATTTAAAAAAAAAGTTAAAAGATTTATGAGAACGAAAAGAACCTCTCTACGTAAGATCCTTTATCTATATCATAGTACGATAAAGTAAGGGTCATGTCTTTGAAAAGTTTTAGCAGAGCTATATCATTATTTATCACCTCCACTCAATTCTTCTTAGATCTTCCTTTTTTTCCTCTTACAGTCTTTAAGTACAATCTTCTCTCATTTTCTTAGAGTATGAGAGTATCTCCTCTTAATATGTCTAAATCACCTAAGCTTTATTTTTCTTAATTTTCCATTAATATTAGCCACGTTTAATTTGTCTCTTACCGTTACATTTCTGACTTTATCTCTTATAGTAAAGTTGTATATCCAACGGAGCATCCTCATCTCTGTCACTATTAGCCTATGACAATACACTTATTTGATGGCCAATACTTTGTTCCATAGAGCATGACCAACTTAATCGTTAAAAGAAAAAATTTACCTTTAAATTTGAGTGATATTCTTCTTATCACATAGAGCTCTTGATGCACTTATTTATTTAAGCCGTCCTGATTTGGTACTGTGTTACTTTGTCTGCATCGATCCCTCCATTACTTTGGATGATATATCCTAAATATTTAAAATATTCTTTTTATGGTATAACTTCTGAACTAATGTTTACTTCCACATTAAAGGCCACTTTATGGCGTGAAAAGGTACACTTTACGTGCTCGATCTTAATCGTAATTAGTTTAAAAATTTCAACTTTAATGTGTCATTTCAAAGTTCTAGTTTGACATTGGCATCTTTTGTTTCGTAAATATCATCCGTAAACAACATATATCACGACACAACAGAATAATGGTGTTAAAACTAAACTATATTTATAATAAATTAAGGAGATAATAGATTGTAAAGTATCTAAATCTTTTAGATTTTTTTTAATTTAGTGTCTTTAGTTTTAAATTTTTTTAATTAAGTGTTTATTTTTTATAACTTTAACAACTTAATTCAAAAATATTAAAATTTTAGCATTTTACTGATTCAACAAATGAAATCATTTTTATCCATAACATATAAGTATACAAATAGAAAATTATTTACCAGTTAGTCATTCATATGGATTAAAACATCTAACCCAATGTGTGAAAGATATTATAAGTTGAATATTTTAATACACATAGATGATTAGTTGCCCCTTAGGTGGTGGTTGAGTTGGTGGAATAGAAGGGCATAGAACTAAAAGATCTTGTGTTTAATGTAAAAAAAAAAAAGATCTTGTGTTCAATTCTTCCTACCTACGCTTTCTCGATTGAGCCTGTCGTACATGACTTATCTAGTATAAAATGCTCGATTGACGTAATTTGTAGACTATTATGTCAATCTGGAGATTTACCCAGTGCACATCCAAAAGGTAGCGGTTGCGGGTACCTCCGTTTAAAAAAAAAGTTGATAATTAACTCTTAACTTAGATGCTAACATGTTACAAAAGAAAAAATTTTGTTAATCAAATAAGTAAAATATTTGACAAAATTAATATTTTGAACTAAATTCTTATGAAGATAAATCTTAACGTGAATTTAAATTAAACCTTATTATTTTAAAATTATTTAATCGAATCTAACTGTTTTTCTACTACATCTACATCACAAAAGTTTTTATATTTTTTTTGAGGGGTAAAAGTTTATATTTTTTAAATTATTAAAATCACTTTAAAAAAATTAAACCAAATTTCTTGTCCATAACTCTAAATCACACGACATTCTTGTCCAGTCACGAAGATCGCACCAAACTCTAGTCAAAGTTTCACCACCATGTGGGGAGATGCAACGAACTGGATGAAGATTCATACAGAGACAACATTCACATATATATACTCTCGAAACTCCAGTTCCAGCGCTGCGACCTTGTACGCCCAGGAACGGACTCTCCATGAGTTGGTCCGTCAGGCTCAACACTTGGCTTAGTGTCCTCGTCGGAGAAAATGGGTCCACCCAATATGTAACATAAAACATCACCCCAAGTTCAATTTTTAACGACGACCCACAAAATAATTCATATAAACTAAGACAAAGACGACTGCCCATGAGAAGAAACCAGGAGGTCCGCTCTGTTCGCGGCAAGCTACTCTACGATCGAGAAGCCCTGGCATCAACTTCGCCAAGGCCAAGGTCATAGCCGCCGATATTAGTAACCTGGGTGTCGGTGTTATATGATCGGTAAAAGCATGGAGGAGCTACAGAAACTGAGTGAACAGGGGTTGTAAGGGTTGTTAGCTTGGTGAGCAGACTAGACACAGATAATTGCATTTCGACGTTGTCAACGGCAGCGAAGAAGAGTATTCTTGATTTCGGGATTTCTGAGCTGGCGCTTGTTAGATTTAGACTTAATTAATTAAATTAATTATATTTAAATTTATATAATTAAATAAATTCTTAGTAAGTTAATAATTTATTTTAATAATTAAATCTCAAGGCAGTTAGTTAGCACATAGAATAGTAATAAAATGAGAATAAATATAGTAAAGAATGGGAATAAATATTATCATTATAATTATGATGGTCTATTAAGAGGAAAGAATAATTACCATTATCATTAATAATATTTAGTTTGTAAAAAATATTAAAAAATAAAAATTTATTATATTTTAATTAATTAATTAATTATATTTTAATTAATTAATTATAATATTTTAATTAATGAATAAATTATATTTTAATTACTTGTATTGTAACTAATTAACGAATTATATTTAATTAATTATAATAATTTAATTAATGAATGAATTATATTTTAATGAATTATATTATAATTAAAATATAATTCATTAAAATATAATTAATTAATTACAATATTTTAATTAATTAATGAATTATATTTTAATTAATTATAATGTAATTAATTAATTATATTATTTTAATTAATTATATTTTAATTAATTAATTGTATTCAATTAATTAGTATTAAAAATATTTTTTAAAAAATACTACTAAAGAATGAGTTTCATTTCTCTACTAAATAAAGGATATTGAGGATTCTCCATAAAAGTGATATCAAACTATTGCTCCTATAATAATAAGCAACAACCAACCACTTACTTTTCATTCCTTACTCATTAATTCCTTCAAAAAATCATCAATCACGCACCCCTCACATTCTTACGAAAAAATTTAATAATAAGTTACGTGATGCATACATGACAATTAGAATTTATTGTAAAATTAAAATAATATAAATTTTATCACATTACTATCAGCTTAATATAAAACTCGATTTACCAACTTAAAATTATTTTTGCCCCCTTTTTGTCATTGTTAAGATTATAAAAAAACTAATGAATTGATTGACAATTTAAAATTTTACGTATCAAATTGAAAAATTCTAAAAGTTTTGATATTTTAAAATTCGCTATTCTTAAGTTAAATTACTGAATATTTAATTGATACAATTTATAATTATATAGTAAATAAAGTTATGAATTGAAAAAATATTTTTATCCTTAAAATATTGCCATTAGTTTCAGAAATTAAATACTAATAAAAGAAAACAACAGAAGCTAACAAGACAGGCGCTTTAGAGATGGCGGTCTGAATTCTTGTCAAAAATGGGAAATGTATCTAACGGACAAGAAACCACATCATAACCAACCGCTCTTCTCCGCCTGCAATGATTGTGTAATGTTTTCCAACATTCGACATTCTGTCTTCTTCAACATTTACGCCATGTAACCATAATCCTTGTCTGGTAGTGCAAGTGCAAACCAAGAGGCACTGCAACCATTTGGCTGTCCTGTCTTTTCTTTCTTTTGTACCATTAAAAAGCATCAAAGATACTTATGTCCAAGAACAATTTAACACGCAAATCAGGGTGTTAGAAGCCAAGTGTATTTTCCATACCACCAACTTCATCGATCATATTAAACTATATATTCCACTGATCACACTTCCATGTTGTATTGATGTATATACGATATTATACCACAAAAGCCTATATAAAGACAATGGTACCTGCTGGAGTACCCAAAAAAGAATTCAATGTAAAGACAAAACCCACTAGTGTTATCATCTCTCCTGTCTCTTGTTGTTCCAGCCTTCAAACCAGAACCAGAAGTACACATAGTTGCTTGCCTCTTAGGTCCCATGTGTCGGTAGTTGCTTGTTGGTATTGTACGTTTTCATGCTCTTCTTCACAATGTTGGATCAGGAACATCTCACAGAGGCCACGGTAAGAGGGTAGAGGAAGGTGTTGGCGTATTGAAACGAGATTGTGCCACCATTTACCAAGGGCCTGCCGTCGTTAACAAGGCAGTCATCATAGTGGAGGCGCTTGAAGATTTTGGGGTTGATGAGACGAGCAGAGCTGAACCAGCCACAAGTAAGGTGAATCCCAGAGATATCACATCCAGTGACACACACGTTCATGATCTCAACAGTGTACGTAGGAATCCCACTCGGGAGTGGATCTGTGGGACCTTGGTTTATCACAATATCAGCATTCGTACACTTCTCTCCCCATATTCTATCAGGCTCCTCCGTCAAAATTGCTAAGAAGAAAAGAAAATGAAAGCTTGAAAAGGGAATGCATAAAATAATTACGAAATAGCTATAAAACCTATACATGTATCAAGAGGGAAAAAGATAAAAGGCAAGGAAACATTTGGCAGGTCATTAATTGAAGACATTAATAAGCTGGACAGGGAAGCGTCTAAAGACGAGATATACTTTTGGAGGTGGTTCACAGGAATTACGCGGAAAAAGCTAGCAGACAAAATTAACTCCAAAGGCTATCTGCTTGGGGCATATCATTATTCAAAGACTAACTTTTCCATGTATGTGTGTTGTCACGTAGCTTTTTGATCCGCCTCTCTTAATGAGCACCAAAATTTAATTGAAACAAAAAGAGAAATACTTCGCTTTCAACAGTAAAAAGCTGAACTTCAAATGGGTTTGGCCTACAGGCATGCCAAATTGACAACTTATCTTATACACCCAACAAAACAGCTTTTCTAACGTAGAAACAGTAGGCACCTTTCAGTTTTCAAGCTAAAATTTTCGAACTTCAAAGAAAAATTACTAGAAAAGGCTGAGTGAAACCCTCCCATCCCATCAAAAAGGGAAGTCTGAAGAAAGTTGAAATATGGTCACCACATAAGCAGGGTCTAAATAGCAAACGGCGCACGTTAGCATAAAGCATGTAACGAGAAAGAAAGACTCAGACGTGCACCCTCTGACACCCATTATCGTACGCCCATCTGGAGCATATTGCAATGGACTGTAGCTGCCAAAAACACTCAGTTTTGAGAACAAACGGGTACATACGCACAGGTACTAATTGTCTACCTCTCCCCAGCCACAAGTTCAACAAATTGTGATGGTCCCAGTTCATCAAATTAGCTAAGGGAAAGAAAAAAGTCTTGCAGAGAACCCTTACAGCGACTAATTAGTAGCTTGCGATGTGGAGCTGACCCGAGTGTGAGGTTGCCATCTTTGAACGAGCCAATGGCTTCGCCTATCATCATTACACAAAAAGGGTAAGAGAAAAGAGGAGAAACTAGAAATGATTTTAGGTAATAAAGAAATGGAAATGAGATAGAATCAGGTGTTTTGTATTGTAATGCTAAAAAAGAGTAATAAAATACGAAGCCGACAAATACGAAGCCGACAACAGGAAGAGAACAAAAGCATGGAGACCCCTCATGTCGCTGAAAGACAGAAGAGAACCCATCTCGAACCGACCATTGTAATAATGGAAACTTTAAAAAAATTGCGGAAGGGAATGTCTTTAGCTAGATAGATGCATTGGAATGAGATACTTGTAAAATAATCAAACGCAACAATCACGTAACATTGCATATACACATTATTACATAAATATACCCACCTGTGATTAGAAAAGTGAGCATGAATAGGAGAGAGAACTTCGATGGCAAAACGGCGGCGAGCCCGCAGCTGGAGAAAGCTCTCATGGTTTGAAGTAAGAAGCTAGTTGTGAGAACGACGAGTCGGGACTGAGTGAGCAAGAGGACGGGATTCGGGGATGGCAGGAAGGAGGTGACGTCGTTTCAGTTTCACTGGGAACGAGGAGATAGAAGCCTGTAATGCAAAACCATGTCAAATCAAAAACACATAATAGTGGTTCAGATGATTTTGACTTTTGTGTATTTATATAGCACCTAATTAGCCTATAACAATCCCCTACTCTTAGAAGACTCGTGAGGAGACGGTCACCTTTACCCTAAAGACGACGGCGATTCGTACACAGAAAAGAAACAACTTATTTATTAAAAAGAAATGTTTCATCTCTCCAGAAACTAAGAGAAGAGCTGTGGTTTGTCTGGAAAAGGATTTCCCGGGAAAATGAGAAGAGAGAAACAGCAGAGCAGACCCACCGAATGACAAACTAAGCACAAGAATTCCATCACTCATCTATATATAGATATAGATATATATACTGCATGCTCTATATAACATCCATATTCTAACAGAGATGGAGAAAGTGAACAGTTGATCCAAACCTCACAGAAGAACGATCGAGATTCAATCATTCAATCAACATAAGACATTGAGATAGAAGGCAAATTGAGAGGAGCTAAGAACGTGTCGAGGACTAGGGTTTTACTTTTTGGGAGGCTCGGTCTTCGAGCTCTCTTCTCTCTTGGATTCCCCTACTTCTCTTCATTCATATTATGTATACTGAACTATTTATTAATTATAAAGCGATGTTAACAGTGGCTATTGGTTAACTTTTAAAGTGTTGCCACGTGGGCGCTTTAATTATTCCTAATTATGTAACACCTTCTCATTTATTATTGCACACGAACACGTTACGTGCATCAGTAGCAACAAATTAGTATGTTCATATCTAGCTAATTTTAGGCAAATTTATCATGATGGTGTTCAAATAAGAATATTTAGAGTGGTTAGGAGGAGGTGCTAAACCAAACAACACGAAAGATAACCAACATATAGCAATTTTTCACTTCCTTTTCATCGCCAAAAAAATTTCGTATAGCAATTTTTTTTTTTATGTTGTAGCTATTGGAAATTCACAAGTGTAGTAAATTTATATCAAAAAGAGACGAAAGGATGAAGCGAGTTATATATAAAGATAAAACTTATAACTTATTGCCTTAAGGTTTTAGGTTGAAATACGATGTTTTGATTGTATACGAGTTCACTTGGATTCAGTCTAATTTCTTTCTAGGCCCCCTCAAAATCCTTTAGTCCCAACTTCTAATGATGAAGAATTTTGGCTATATCCTCATTAAATTGCTGATGTACAATTGAAGGGGCACATTTTAACTCGCTTCGTTATGGTTTCTCTTTATCTTCATGGAACTTGAGTAAAAAGCTCATACGGAGAGCAAGATGATCTCGATTCTTTTCCAGCAACGTTTAGAAAGTAGGAAACATTACCAACTTTCTTAATAATTTCGAATGGATCATCATATTTGGGAATTAATCCTATGTATGCTAACTTCTTACTAATCTTCTTACAAATTTGAGTTATGAGTGTCGACAATACTTTGACCCTAACAATGAGATCAAAGGGTTGAAGATGGTATTTGCACATTTTTTCATCTGACACCTTGCTTTTCATAAGTTGTCTCTTGCCTCATCCATCATTTTTTGTCTATCCTTAACAATATTATAAGCAGCACGACACTTACCTCTCATTTGCTATTTTGTCAATTTCTAATAGAGTGAGTGGTTGTTGGTTTAGCACACCATCTCGAACAGGCTCTTTTCTATAAAGGAAGATTGATGCAAGATGAAGGAAAATTGTGCACTATCTACAAACTCCAACTACTTTATATTGGCTCACACTTATAAAATATCTTAAATAATATTTCATCAAGCATTGATCCTTTCAGTTTGTAGATACATAGGAAAGTATACATAGGAAAGTAACAATAACACCATCATCTATTCCCTTCTCAGATGTCCTACCATTATGCATCATATAACTAATGCATAAGTTCCTTGTAAAGTTTACCAAATTTGGAAACAAACATTTTGCCACCTTTGTCAACAATCATCCTATCATCAAGCCAACATTGCTTGGTTATTCCACCTTGCAATTTTTTTCCTAATTGATAACAATTACAGTGACAAGTTATAGTAATTACGTCCATTAAGTCTCCTACCATCTTGCTTATTTGGTCGATAGTTTGTTATGTACCATGAAAAATGTTTTCACATTATTATTCATTTCATTCATAAACTTTGGTCCTAAAAAATAGACAGATGAAACTTATAGAGAATGTATCACAGTAACATAATAAGAAGAATATTGCAGTCTGGGCTAGAAAATGACACCTAAAATTTTGATTTTTTATTGAGCCAAGGTTTCGATTGGTATTTAAGATAATCATCAATACTTGTCTGAAAATATAATTTTTGGAAAGTAAATGGACTAATTTGAAAAAAATCGTAATTTCTCCTAAATTCTAACCCTAGTCATTGACCCTTTCACTCTTATAAGTCATAACATCGTAAGCTTTCCAGATTTTAGTTTCCTCTACTCTCTTTACCAAACTCGTCTCCGCTGTCTCCCCTCTAGTTATCTTTTCTCCTCACCTTTAGCTCCCCTCTTTGTTGTTTTCTACTCATGACTTATAAACTCTTTTCTCAGTTAGTTTGTTGTCTCCTCACCTTCAACTTTTTTTATATGTCTCCTCACTATAGCTCTCAAGTCCCCTCTCTGTTATCTCCCCTATAACTTTGCTTTTCATTGTCCTCTATTCACAAGCTCTTTGTTGTCCTATAATCACAACTTTGCTCTTCTCCCTGTTGCCCCCTCACCTCTATCTTATTAGCTTGCCAATCGCCTATCATCGCTACCAATTACATCCATTAGCTCATTGTGGCTTGAACTTGAAACTTATTTTGAATATATGTTTGAGAATTATATTATATGTTTGAGAATGATATTTGATGGTTTGGATTGCCAATATGTGCAAGTAGACTTGTAAATGGGGCCTTTTCAAGATTTGTGATATCTATGATAACACTATAAAATTACTATAAGTTCAATTTATTAGGATGTTAGTATTAGTAAAAGATATTAAGCTCTCTCTCTCTCTCACACACACTCACACACACACACATATTATAGGTAAAACATTTTTCAAAGATTTAATTAGTTATACTATTAAGTTATTGACAAGTAGTGAAGTTCATTTAACTTTGAATTTTCTCTCTTACTTCATCAATTTTCTTATAATGAAAATTTTAAAACAAAATTATAGAAAATAATAAGTTCTAATTTTTTAAATATCTTACCTTATTGATTTAACAATCATGTATCACCATATTTAATTAGCAAACCATAATTTAATTAGAAGGTAATAAAGTTCTTAAGCAAAACCTTAAAAGTTTTTGTCTAAATAGATGTATTGTTTTAAAGTAAATATTAGAATATAAAGGTTGGAACTTGAATGAAGGAATTTGTTGTTAGGTCGTACTTATCTACATTGTTTCATATCTTAAATAAGAAGAATTTTGGCATTAGTCTCAACCATAAGGATCAAATTTTATTTATTATTTAATTAACTTCTTATATTCTTAATCATATATTTTACTGCATAACAAATAGGTGAGAAAAATTCAAATACTCCTAACAATTCAACCTCTTCAAGAAAATATAATGATCCAACTTAGGCTTATGCAAGGTTGGTTATTGGTATAAAGAACCATCCTATTTGGTATAAAGAGATATTTAGTTGGAATCAAAAGTGATATAGAGCCTTATAAGAAAATCGACAATAATGTGAAATGATATGAAAACTTTAAAAAGAGTATTAAAGTTAAAAAGAAAGAAGGCTAAGACTGAGCTATGGAATTATTAGTAGAAGTTCGTTTTACAATGGTCAAGATGATAAGGACAATGTTAATGGTGGTATTTTTACCCAGCAAAAAGGGATTACTACAAATGATATGAGGAAGAGAAGAAGAGATATGTCCATCTTTTTTACTCCACGAATAACTCTTAGAGCTCAACCTTCAATTTGCAGTGCATTATAATATAAAGAATCATCCTATAATATGGAGATGACAATGGATAAATAGTGGTATAATGTAGGTGTGCCCTTCAATGCTACTCATACTCATTATTATTAGCCTATAGTGGATGATATTACCTCTTATGGTCTAGTATTCAAGCTCCTTCAATTGATGAATACAAAATTAATCTTTTACGTAACTCTGTTAGTCAAATAGAAATTTATTTAAGTGAAAGAAGAATGACTTGGACAACTCATGAGGGTTTAATCATGTGTGATGGTTGGACAAGTAAAAAACAGGAGCTCATTATTGATTTTTTGGTTTATTCTACTAGGGGACAATTTTTGAAGTTTATTAATGCTTCTAACTTAGAGTTATTTGATAAATTTGTGAATACAGTTGTCCCTAAAATTATTGTATAGTTCACATTGACAATGATGCTGCTTATAAAATAGTTAGGAAGAGATTACAAAATAGGTGTAATTTTTTCTATTGGACTCATTGTGCTGCATATTGAATGGAACTAATGCTGATGGTAGATACTTTTCTATAATTGATAAAAATGTGCAGAAAGTTAGAAAAATGGCTAAGTTCATTTATAGTTATGCACAGGTTTTGAATTTGATGAGAAAAGGTTTCACAAATAGTAGGAATTTATGTTGTCTTTCCATTACAAGATTTGTAAATAATTTGTTATCACTTTAGTATTTTGTTCAAATGAAGAAGTAGTTGAGACAAATTATGTTTTCGATTGATAAATGAGTTGCACTTTAACATGTCAAGTCTAATATTAGAATGGAGGTTTCTAATATCATACTTAAAAAACATATTTTTTGATCCTAATATTAATTTTTCATATAAGTTTATGAGCCTTAAAGTATTTCGTCCACCTGAAAGTGATGATAAAGCAATAATTGGTCACTTTTATGATGCCATAGAGGTGGCAAAGAAAGCAATTAATGCCAAGCTAAAAAATATGGATTCGTTGTGTACACACCGTCTTGTGGTCATCAATGAAAGATGAAAAAGACTATCTTACTCTTTGTTGTTTATTGTTGGGGCATTTTTTAATCGAAATGTCTATTTTAGACTAGGTTTTACAAAGAAAGATAAAGTTAATAGGGAAATGTTATTAACTATCACAATAATATTTTTCATATGAGGTAATGCAAGATATCCTTAGCTCATAAATAGAGGTACAAAAAGATGCGTGCGACAATTTTGGGATGCCCATTGCAATACTTCAAAGAGACAAATTTAATCCATGTATATATTTCTTTTCTTTTGTTAACCTTTTAAAATTAATCTTCACTTTATTTTGTTTATAAGACTACATTTTTTTCTTACAGTTACTTAATGAGATCAATTTGGAAGTGGTGTTTTATAACTACAAAAGTTTAAATGATTTGATATTTGTTCGATACAATTTGTAGTGCCAAGAAAGGTATGTTATTATAATTATTAAGTTGAATATAATTTATTTATTTACTAGGACTCTTAATAGAATAAGTAGTTTTATAAATTCAATTGCCTTAATCGTATTAATCTTTTAGTAGACTGAGTTTCTAAGAAACTAAGTTTTATAAATGAGAGTGACTTAGGAAGATAATCTTGTAAGGGAAATTATTGACATATCATTTAATGCAATGGATTTGAATAATGGTGATAATAAGACTCCTATCAATGATAAGGACTTCTTATCAAATGAAAATTATAGTTAATGTGGTTTAAGCGAATATGTCATTGAATAAATTTTTAAGCTTTTCATTTTTTTCTCTTATCTTTTAATTTCTCTTATATCTAAAGTATATGATAAATTTTATATCTGCAATATAAATATCAAACTTTTAATTATAAGTGTTTTAATTTCGGTTTCACTTATACTTTATTGTGTTTCTCAACATGAACTCTTGTTATTATGCTTATGGACCTATATTATTCTTATTACGATGTTTTGATGAAATTAAAATATTTTAAATACGTTGTATTATTTTTAATTTTATATCTATATCAAAGCTAAATGACATTTGCTTATATTAATTGTGGTTACTATTTATATGACAAGTATATGAAAAGTGATATTCATAGGAATAAAAAGATGGTTGTAATATTAAATTTATAATATTATGATTTTTAGGACATAATTAAAATAAAGTTAAAAACTATATAACACAATATGTTGTAGAACTATTTATAATTTTATAAAATTTATAAACTATTTTTATAATTTTAAAAAGCTATCCAAAGTGATACTCAATGTTGATCAGTATTAATATCTTATTATACAACAACATCAACAACCACCTATTAAAAGCATGCAAAATGTAGGATCTAAGGAGGTCCAGAAGTACACAATCTTATCCCCAACTGGTAGAGAGGTTATTTCCGATAGATCATCGATATCTTATTGTACTAAAACTAAATTTAGTTCTAGGTCCAGTATAGTATTTGTAATATTGCTGCAACTGTTTCCTTCTAATGAAAATAGTAGTTTTGTTCAGTATCATTCAATTTTCTACTATTAAAGATTATAAAATCTACCCCTCCTAAATTAATATACCATTGATAGCTTTGTTTGAGACATCAATGCGAAATTCAAAAAGTAATTTAAAGTTTGACAAACTTAAAATAGGTTCCAAACTAATTGACTACTTTACTTTTTAAAGGTATTAGCATAATGGTCTAACCAACACCATTTTCTCACTTTTTAAGAAAATCTAGGAGAGGTGTAACCTTCTGAGGGTAGCTTTAAATGAATTTTAGTAATAGTTCATAAGTTCAAGGAATGACCATAATTCTAATACCTTTTATAGGGCTAACCACTCAGTAATGACCTGTGCTTTATTCAAATCCATTCAAACTTAGTTTTTACTTAATAAGTGTCCTTGAAATTTGATTTCCAACCTTATGAATTCACACTTTCCATTTTGATATACAATTTATCATTCTTTAATTATTCCAACACTTATTTCAAATGAACCAGATGCTCTTCCAAGGATTTGCTATACACCATAATGTTGTTAAGATACTTCACAAACTCATCCAATAATTCATATAACACATTCTTTATTAAGTTATATAACATAACTAGGGCAACAAAAATGAATAAGCAAAAATTTATAAGCACCATATCCAGTAGCACATACAGTTTTTGGCTCATTCTTGTTCTTAATTTAAACTTATCAATATCTTAGGTAAAGATCCAACTTTGTGATGGTAGAAGCCTTACCCAACATGTCCATCAAATCTTGCACCAAAAAACTATGATACTTATTCTTGATGGTTACTTTGTTTAATGCCTAATAATCAACACATATATGTAAAGTTCCGTTTGCCTTCTTTTATAATAGGATATGAATTTCATAAGAAGCTTTAGGGGGTTACACGTACCTTGTTTCTAGCAATTCGCCCAACTAATTTTGTAATTCTGTCAACTTAATTAGGGACATATAATATGGGGCATTTATAGAAAGAGTAGCATTAGGTTCCAACTCGATCTTGTGATAAATTGCTATCCTTAACGACAACTCTTTTTGGCATTTTAGTTGGCATTGCATTTTGATAAGACTCCAATAATGGGGTAATTGCATATGGAACTTCCATCACAATATTTTCCTTCACCTCAACAATGATAGCAAAGTAATTGTGTCCTCCATATTTTAACCATTTTTTTGTGACCATCACCGAGATGACAAGAGATTTGTTGTTTCTCCCTTTTCTTCAAGGAGTACTACATTTAAAAAAATATGGAGTTTCTTTGTCTATGGATATTGTTCATCCTAGATGTGGATATACCGTTATTTTGTGTTATTGTAAAAATTTGAGACCAAAGATTACATTGAAGTTGTCCAACAATATAACTAATAAATAGATATTTGACTATATTTTTACACCTATATTTGATGCATTTTGCTTGATATTTTATACTTTTATCATATATTTGGTACTTAATTTGCTTTAAGTGTATTTGAAGCAAAGTGTATTTATAGGTGATAATTGCCTTCATAGATTTAAAAGGAGAGGAATTCGGAAGAAAACACAACGTAAAACGAAGAATCGACAAATCTAAAGGAATGCACGATTATGTATATTGATTGTGCATTATCCCGTGGCCATACACTTTCACGATACCCAACAAATTCTAATTATGCATAGTTTGATGCACAACCATGTAAGAGACCATGCATCGACTAAAAACTTAGAATTTCATATAAAAGTGACGTTTCAGAGGCAATTGGAGAAGGAGCAGACTAGGTGATTCCAAATGTAGAGTTTGTCCAAAAGGGATGATTTTGTTATAGAGAAATGGAAAATACAAATAAATCATTGATAAATCCATCAGAATACAAGATTATACCTCTACATCGCAAGAATACTCGATAGAAGACAATTAGGGAGATTTAAAATTATGAACTTGTTTTCTTTTTTTTTTCTTTCATTGTATGTTTGATATCGTGTTTCGATTATATGTAACTAAACGTCCAATTAGTATTTAGGTTAGATGAACCCTATTTTGATACTTTAACATGTGTTGATTTTCTATTAATGCAATTGATTGATTGATTTGATGTGTTTCAATTACTTGTTTTATTTATGTTCTAGTGTTCTGACATATTAGACCATAATATGATTTCATTAGTAGCAATTGAGAAATCCTAGGTTTGAATAGTTCCATGGTAATTGGAAAGAGTTTATTGCAACCCTAGAGATAGGATGACATAAATTTTCTGGATTAGGGTCAAACCTAATAGAGAGATTCATAAAATGGTATCGCAATCCTATCATATTTAACCTGAGTAATTTAGTTAGAAACCTTATGATTAGTTATTAGTAAACTCAAGGTCAACTACTAGCATACCATAGGAGTCTTTACGGTCCAATAAATCATCAAAATAATTGCATGATAAAAGGTCAATCTATTAAGGGTTTAGGGGGATTCGAAAGCCAGATACTAATTACTCGATATTGATGATTTCCTAATGCTTCCTGAATTCTCTGTTCAATTTTGTTACTTATTTTCTTTTACTTGGTTAGTTTTAGATTCTTTTAATTAAAAATCTAAAATCAATCCTTAGGTTAGATAATAGGGGAAGGGTAATTATTATTATTTATCGACTTCATGGGACTGACTCGTACTTGTTGATACTAGCTACAGCTACTCCGTGTATTTGCAGTTTATTACATAATTGAATAACTCACAAAATTGGTCAACCAATAACCATCGTATTGATTTTTCAACCCTAACTTTCACATTTATACGCACATTGTAACCTATTCTAACAACATAACATAACTTTTACATTCGATCTTTTTCAACCAATTTATGCTTTTGCTCACTTTTAAACCAAACTTAGATACTATTTATCCATAATAAAGCTGTGCATAACATTCGTAACCATTATCAATGTAATTTCTACACAATGCAATTTCTACACCATTTATCTAGATTATTAGTACAACAATAAAGTATGAGCAACACTTACCTCTCTTAACAATGTGTTCAATAGTTAGAGCGGATACTAATGTTGCTACTTCACCCACCATTTCTTCTTCATCCGCTATAACATTTAACTTTTCTAATTTTGGACATTCCTGAGCAAAGTAAGGTGCACTGCAAATGAAACACCTAATGCTTTTGTTGTTCTCATCCATTTCCATTCACTCTGCCTCTTTCTTTGTCAATATATAAATGTTTCCCCTAAAATTTAGGTTTGACATTCTTATTATTATTTTAATCCTTATACTTGGACTGATTAAAGGTCCATGTCACCTCTTTATTTTTTTTAGTCACAAATCCACTAACCAATCAGCTGAAACAATTACACTTGGTAGATCTTGAACACTTTACCAATGTAACTCAATCTTTGCCTAAGTTTGCAATCTAAATAGATTTGTCCTCTTTTAACATATTTCAATTGCACAGAAGGAATTGCTCATTCGATTCACAAAATCAATACTTCCTATATATTAATAGGTTACCTTCCTTGTATTCAAGTCATTGTCACTTCAGGCTCTTTACCACAAGTTTGTAGGGATAAGTCGCCTTGTATAGAGATGCAAGTCGCCTTGTTCCCGTTCGGTACTAACAAGTCGCCTTGTATACCCATGCAAGTCGCCTTGTGTGTGTACAGTACCGATAGATTGTTAGAGTA
>JAOSBP010000006.1:28864910-28888455 GCA_027563825.1 Erythroxylum mucronatum | reverse complement strand
AAGCAGCGTTAAGATGACTGGTGAAATTGCGACGAGTGTCTTCACCCCTGAAGTTCAAGAAGACGTCGTACTTGCATCGTTGAGAGGTGAAAGAAGTAGAAGAAGAAGCCATTATTGTTGAACCAAGAGAATAACCACGGCAAAACTTTCATGCAGTATTTAACATAAAAATCCATTGACATGAACACTTGTCTTGATTTGACAAGAGTTGTTACCTTGAGTTTAATTATTGAGTTTAATTATAAGGTGCAGACTTGGTCTTGATTTGATAACGGTCGTTATGTTGAGCTTAGAAGGTCAAGATTTTTTAGACTAGGCCTTAACTACCAATGGCCTACTTAGACAAAGAGTCGACGCTTCGGACAGCCGGCATAGCAGAATAGTAAACTGAAGCGCACAAAACCAAGCGCCACACTAAAGCGACGAAGTCAACTGCACACTTATCCAACCGACCTACCACTTAGACTTTTATTCGGAAGCACATGAAAATTTTCAACTCTATTTCATTATATATTTATATAAAGTTCATAATATAGATAAGTAGTTTCAAAAAAAAAAAAAAAATAGATAAGCATTATATATGCACCTTCTCTGCACATGGAGGACACTCCTGAATCTGATGGAAAAAGCAAATGTATGTTGCTAAATTCTATAGTTGAAACTTGTTTTTTCATTTCATCATGTACGACATCATATCTGTTGTTTTCTCATTGGAACGACAACCAATCAACCAAGATTCTTTAGTTTATCTGGCTAATACATAAGCAATTCCTAACTTTTATCTCATATTATGACATTTTCTCTCATATTATAACATAAATAAGCGATTTTTTATTATATCAGCCAAAAATTTCGCTAATTAATTTTTGTGGTCTTCCTTTATATATCAATCAATTAAATCCTTTTTCTTTATCCAAAACAGAGGATCAGCTCGTATTCGAAAGTGGGACCGTCAAGAAAATCATGATGAATTCTGTCAAATGTTCGACTTTCCTACTCCAATGTCTACGTCGAAGATAGAAGAAGCTGAATGAAATGATAGGTCATTGCTTCAAGCCTTCGTAGATGGCGTGACACGTACGTACTATGCTTTTTCGTTCTAAGATTCTTTTCCTGTCATTACTTCCAACTACTGTCTATTTCGTCATTGATTGAGCTTCAGAAGTCTAACTAAACGGTCAATAAAAATCACAAGCATGCATCTCAAAACACAAGTTCATTTACGTGTAAACAACATACATGTATGTTATTCACCATATTTAACAACGGAAGCATATCAGAAAATACCTCCAGCCATTACTCTAATCATGTCCAGCAACGTCTCTGAATTTTTTTTGAATTTTCTAACCTCTAATTTCCATAATGCGATGGTGTCTAGGATTTATTACGTGAAAAGGAGAATAGGGATTCAAAATATATATTCTATCGTTTCAGCTCATTACAGAAGATGGAATTGATAAAGTATGGGCATTTTCGTTTGCGTGGTTAACTGGTTAAACATTAAATGGACTATATTCTAAACAGGTCGAACAGTAGGAATATTTCGAGAAAATCTTACAAAAGGCAGTCTTAAACGAGCATATCAACTTCAAACAGTCATAAATTTTAATTTGAATGCATGCCAACTGTGTAAGTAAGGTTGCACCGTTTCGGAATAAGATTGTTTTATTTTTTATTATATATAAATATTTATAATTTAAAAGGCATTTTATATTTACTTTTCGGCTTTGACAAATCCTTAAAACAAAATTAAGCACTAGCCTTATTTCACGTCTATTTGACACCATTTAGTATTGTCGATGTTTCCATATTTGTAAATGATTCTTGAATTTGGGCGAGTGACTTCGATGGCACTCGTACCAGATTAGCTCATATATGCATCTTTGTTCTGCCAAAATCTGTCGACGTTTTTATTTTTCTATATCATGTTACGTTCTTGTAATCTTTTTCTGAAGTATAGCTATGAATACCCATAGCTTAATTTTGATTGTACCACAGCTTGTTCTATGGAGGATCAAAATCTGCCCTGTTTTCTGCATCTGCTTAATCTGTGCTAAAGGAAGGGAACTAATTTATCCGAGTTTTGCTAAGTTCACTCTAAAGAATGACATGAGAGATGAATCTCTCTATTGATTTCTTTTGGCGGTGCTTTCGATGGTTCATCCACGAGGTCTCTTCTTTGTCTATTGGTAATGTTGTCGCCTGCAACTAAATATATAAAAAAAAACTAACTTCTTGCAACACAAATTAATTTAGTAGTAAAAAGTAGGGATCGGTCCTTAAAAAAAAAGACAAAATTGGAAATAAAGGAAAAAAATTCAAATTTGGAAAATTAATAACAAACCTTGGTTTTGGACAGTGACGGAGCCAGAAATTTAATATAGGAGGGCCCAAATATTTATTTTTTAAAATTTTAGGGGGTCCAGTACCCCACTGACCCTTAAATAACTCTGTCCTTTTATATATATATATATATATATTAAAAATAATTTTTTAAAAAAACTTTGGGGGGCCCAATGCCCCCATGTAGCTCCATGTAGCTACGTCTCTGATTTCGGGTCACCTACGTTATCGTACTAATATGGATCATCGATATAAAATTAAGTCCATTAACAAACATTCATTGGGTGATGTTTTCTCTTAAGATTAAATTAATAGAAACATGTATTCTAAACACTCTTATTAGTCAATAACTTAGATATGATCTTAAGTTTGATTGATTAATAGATTTAAGAACTAAGAAAACCAATGAGCAAGACAACATATGTATAACATGTATTTAGTCAAGATAAGTATCTTCTTAAAATTTCCAATCTCTAACATCAAGATGGTAACCCTAATTGCCACTTTGGATTAGCAAAATTGAACATCAAATCCTACCAATCTAGCTATAAATTAAATTAATCAATTCCTAGTTGCCGCACCCTGGAGATCAATCAATTCAATCATGAAAAGTAATTCGGAAGACACATAATATTCATCAATGAAATAAACTTTATTCAGAAATCTCACAGATACTAGATGATAACGTGGTTCCCTTCAACTAAGAACAAGAATTTAGCTACTCATAACAGAGGTAAAATCCAATAGAAGAATAACAAAACACATAGTCTCCATATCTGGTCTTTTTTAGAAACATACGAACATCCTAGCCAAAACCCCAAAAAAAAAACCAACAGAAATGTAAAGAAGATGTAACTCGATGTGTCCTCTCTTCCCTCTTATTGTTACCTTTATCAGATACACTCCCCACATAATTAGGCAGCAGATCCCTACTTAAAAAATAACAACTTGATTCCTTAAATAATAAAAATCCTAAATGTATTGAGTCTGTATTCAAATCAGATTCTATAGATACTATGGAATTACCAGTTGAATTGGGAAGAGACTTTCATCCGAAAATTCATCTTGGCGAACATTAGATGCATTGGTTGGAGTGAGCCTGCTGAGATGATCGACCACTAAATTTTCAGCTCCCTTCTTGTCGCGTATTTCCAACTCAAATTCTTGTAGGATTAAGATCCACCGAATCAACCTTGGTTTTGCTTCTTTCTTAGTCACCAAATATTTCAGAGCTACATAGTCTAAATAAATGATCACCCGTGTACCCCATAGGTAAGATTGAAATTTTTTCAACCCAAAAACTACATCCAATAATTCTTTCTCTGTTAGGGAATAATTCTTTTAAGCATCGTTAAGTGTCATAGAAGAATAGTAAATGACATGAGGTACTTTGGCCACCATTTGCCAACTGCATAATCCGAAGTATCGCACATTAGTTAGAAGGGAATGTCCCATTTCGGTGGCTGAATGATTGGAGTTGTAGTGAGTCATTCCCTGAGTTCATCAAACGCAATCTTGCATGGCTCATCAAAATCAAATTTCACGTCTTTTTGGAGTAGTATACACATGGGTTACGCAATCTTCAAAAAATCTTTGATAAATCGCCGATAGAATCCTACATGACCAAGAAAAGAGCGAAGTTCCCGCACAGTCGCGGGGTAAGGTAAATAGCTGATAACATCTATCTTAGCCTTATCGACCTCAATTCCCTTAGATGAGATTGTATGACCCAAAATTATGCCTTGAACAACCATAAAATGGCACTTTTCATAATTTAAAACCAAATTAGTTTCAATGCAACGTTTAAGCACTTTGTCAAAGTTGATAATGCATGTTTCAAAAGATTCTCGATAAACTGAGAAATCATCCATGAAAACTTCCATACAATTATCCACAAGATTAGAGAAAATACTTACCATACACCTTTGAAATGTCACTGGTGTATTACATAACCCAAATGACATTCTTTGGTAGGCGAAGGTGCCGAATGGACATATGAAAGTTGTTTTCTGTTGATCCTTTGGTGCAACCAAAATCTAGTGATACCCTAAATAACCATCTAAACAGTAATAGTGAGATTTACCTGCAAGTCTTTCAAGCATTTGACCAATAAAAAGAAGCAAAAAATGATCATTCCTAGTAACCAAATTTAGCTTCCTATAATCTATGCAAACTCTCCACCCATTTTGAATACGAGTTATATCAACTCACCATCGCTATTTTCTATCACAGTTACCCCATTTTTCTTTGGAACTACTTGGACTGGACTTACCCAGTTGCTATCTAAAATGGGATAAATGATTCCAGCATCAAGAAGTTTTAAGATTTTCTTTTTTACCACTTCCATTATGGGTGGATTTAAACGACGTTGGAGTTGCCTTACCTCCTTGGCTTCATCTTCCATTAATATTCGGTGTATACAAATCGTGGGACTAATACCTTTTAAATCAGCCACTGTCCATCCAAAGGCTTCTTTATGTTGCCTTAGCACTTGAATCAAATAATTTTCCTGCAAAAGAGTTAATTTATTAGAGATTATAATAGGTAACGTATCTTGCTCACTCAAAAATATGTATTTTAAATGGATAGGCAAACTCTTCAACTCCAATGTAGGTGGTTTAATCAACGAAGGTAGAAGCTTGGAGTTGTTCCATGACAGCTCCACATATGACAATTCCTTCATCACTTGCCTGGTTTTCTCCAAATGATAAAACAACACTTCAAGTTTGTTATTGGACAGTAATGATTCTGTAATTGTTTGCCACTGTAATGCGTCTCCCATCTCCAAAATTGTTTCAAGTTCATCTCTTCCATTTAATGATGAATTTTCCTGCACCCAAGTGTCAATAAAGTCCATAGAAACAACAGGTTATTCATCATTCGAAAATTTCATGGCATTGTATATATTGAATTTAATTAGTTCACCATCAAATTCCATAGTCAATGATCCATCATGAACATCAATTTTTGTTTTAGTGGTTTTCAAGAACGACCTTCTAAATAAAATTAGAGTTGAAGAACATACATCATCACTCCTTATCTGCAAAATATAGAAATCAGCTGGAAAAAGCATTTCACCCACTAGAACTAAGATATCCTCTAACACGCCCTTTGGATAAGCATTTGAACGATCTGCTAATTGAATCACCACATTAGTTTCTTTGAGAGGCCCCTCGCTTAAAGACTTGTAAACATCATAAGGCATGACATGTATTGATGTAACCAAATCTAATATAGGTTTTTCAATTCTGAAATCACAAATTTTACAAGGGATAGTGAACATACCTGGGTCTTGACATTTAGGTGATAGCTTTTTCTTCTACAATATGGCTGAAACATTCTCCCCCAATTCACTTTCTCATCAAATTTCAATTTTTTGTTTGGAAGTGCAAAGTTCCTTAAGAAATTTAGCATAACGGGGGACTTGTTCAATGTCATCAAGCAAAGTGATATTTACCTGGACTTTCCTGAAAGTCTCCCATATTTCTTTCTCTTATTCCTCTTTCCTTGCCTTGGTGAATCGACTAGGAAAAGAGGGTTGTACAACAAAATTCTGCAGACCTGTTTGCGTCTTCTCTGGCTGATCAGGTGCTTCCTTTGTTGCTTCTTCTTCGACTTCTCTCTTGGAGATCTTTGGAGATCGTTCCTTCAATTCCTTACCACTCCGCAAGATGACAGCTTTAGAACTTTGTTTGGGATTAATTTCTAATTGAGCTGAAAATTTTCCAAAACTTTGTGCCTTCAACCGATTAATGGTTGTTGCCATTTGACTCAATTGATTTTCAAGATTTTTAATACTAGCTTGAGTATTTTGCTAAAATGTCATGGTGTTAGTGGCCAAATATTTAACTATATCTTCCAAAGAAGACTTACCTTCGGAATTGGATATCATTTGTTGATGTTGTCTAGCTACAATGATTGCCTAAATTGCTGCAAATTTGCAGTACCTTGTTGTCCTTGAGAGTTCTCATAACACAAATTTGGATGGTTGCGCCAACCCGGATTATAGGTGTTGTCCAGGAAACCCTCCTAGGGCATTGACTTATTTTGCACGTTCTTCTTGCAAAATCGTACATGCGTCAGTGGAGTGTCCCAACATCAAACATATTCCACATACCTTTGTTTCTTCTTTCTTTGTAACTGCAACTTGCCGTACCAAAGATGTAAGATCATCTAATATTTTCTCCAATGCTATTACATTCACCTCATTTACGTGTTTTGAACTATGGCCAGAACATATCCCAAATTGTTGTGCATTAGAAGTCATATTTGCTATCAAATCTCTTGCAGCTGTCGATGTTTTGTCAACTAAAGCTCCACTACTTGCAGCATCGATCATACTCCTATCTGTAAGCAAAAGACCTTCATAGAAGTATTGAATCAACAATTGATCATTTATTTGGTGATGAGGACAGCTAATACAAAGCTTCTTAAATCTTTCCCAATATTTGTATAGTGTCTGCCCCGTGTGTTGTCGAATACCACAAATTTCTTTTCTAATATTGGTAGCTTTTGATGCTGAAAAATATTTTTCAAAGAAGAGTCTCTTCATTTCAGCCCATATTTGCACATTTTCACTAGCTAAATAATACAACCAATCTTGAGCATCATCTTTGAGAGAAAATGGGAAGGCTCTTAGTTTGATTTGCTCCTCAGTCACATTCGTTGGCTTCATACCTATACAAACCACATCAAATTCCTTCAAATGCTTATAGGGATCCTCTCCCGGTAGACCTCAAAAAATTGATAATAAATGAATTAGCCCGGACTTCAGTTCAAAGATGTTGTTGTCCCCCAAATTTAGAAAATTGATGCAATGGGGTTGCTGAGCATCCGTAAAGGAAGCTAGTTCACGAAGAGTGCGATTCACAGCCATTCTTTTCGTCTTCTGCACTTGTTGTCTCTGTTTTGTTTACTTTCGTAACCTCTTGGCTGGTTTTTCTATCTCTGAATCGAATAGCAATTGAGTTGTCTTATCTACTCGTGTAACATACATATACCGTTAAGAATTTCCAGGCAACAGCGCCAAAAATTGGAAATGTTGTCGCCTGCAACCAAATATAATAAGAGACCAATTTCCTGCAACATAAATTAATGTAGTAATGGAAAGTAGAGATTGATCCCACGAGGAATTTATTGGTAAATATTATATAAGTTAAAAACTAAAAAAAAATTAGAGGGTTGGATTAACGAGATTTAAAGAAATTAGAAATGACAAAAATTGGAAATAAACGAAAATATTCATATTTGAAAAATTAATAATGAACCTTGGTTTCAGGTCACCTACGTTATCAAACCAATATGGATCATCGATATAAAATTAAGTCCATTAATAAACACTCATTGAGTGATGTTTCCTTTTACGATTAAACGAATAGAAACATGCATTCTAAACACTCTTATTAGTCAACAACTTAGATACGATTTTAAGTTTGATTAACTAATAGCTTTAAAAACTAAGAAAACTAATGAGCAAGACAACACGCGTATAGCATGTATTTAGTCAAGATAAGTATTTGGTAACCCTAATTGTCACTTTGGATTAGCAAAACTGAACGTCAAATCTTACTAATCTAGCTGTAAATTAAATCAATCAATTTCTAGTTGCGCGCCCTAGAGGTCAATCAATTCAATCATGAAAAGCAATTCAGAAGACAAATAATATTTATCAATGAAATAAACTTTATTCAGAAATCTCACGCATACTAGATGATAACGTTGTTCCCTTCAACCAAGAAGAAGAATTTAGCTACTCATAACAGAGGTAAAAACCCAACAAAAGAATAGCAAAATACATAGTCTCTATATTTGGTCTTTTTCACAAAAATACGAAAATCCTAGCCAAAACCAGCAAAAACCCAGTAGAAAAAGCAAGGAAGATGTAACTCGATATCCCCTCTTTTCCTTCTTATCGTAATCTTTATCAGATATACTTACTCCCTAAATAATCAGGCAGCAGATCTCTACCTAAAAGATAACAACTTGATTCCCTAAATAATAAAAATCCTAAGTGTATCGAATCGGTATTCAAATAAGATTTTGCAAATAAATTTTTCCTTTGCACGTGCCCACACTTAGTCAAAAACTTTTATACCAGCTGAGAATTCGAATTGTCTTTGTTTTCCTTGCATCTTTTTTATTCTAATTCATCTCATATATGTTGAAAACCATTTGAGAATAATTAATAAATAAGTTCATTAATTTTAAATAAAAATTTTAATACATCAAAGAGATTTATATCCGAAATTAGCACAAAAATATCAACTTATCATATGCGAACTTTCTACAAGTCGGTTTTTCTTCTAGAGTAGTCCTCAAACTCGGCACCCTAGTCGAATGTTTTATTTAGAACAAAGGAGTCCTCCCTGTGCTGGTCCTTTGATGCACGTGTTTTTAAATAAATATAAGAAGTTACTATGAAAATTCACATTCAAGACCATCACCCCTTAAAAACGTCTAAAGAATCTTGTATTACTGAAACTTCCTCTTAAGGTGCCTAGTTGACCTTTCCTCTATTTATATTATATATGAGACGAACCTAGCTAGAAATTTCAAATTATATTATTTTGAGTTCATGATTCGTTTAACTATGCTGCAGTTGGTTGCCAACGGCCTGAAGTTTGTTCTAGTTAACTAACTAACGACACAACTTATTATTTACTATTCACAAGATTTTTTAAAGATGAACCCAATTCAGATGGTGAAGACGAGAGATTAAAAGTCATTATGAAGAATTATGAGTTTGATTGCAATTACCAGCAGTCAATATTCTTGCACTTAATGATTCAGTTGTTGAAGTCTAGTCTTTCCGGTTCTTTTGGTTTGAACATCCCATTAGCTTGTTTAAATCGAACACCAAAGAGAAATGCATCATCATAATGGAAGTTAAGTTCCGGCTTGACGTTGCTTGGAAGAAAATGAATCTAATTAAGGATTTGCATACCCATTTAATCGATTGAAGATTGGGATGATCTAATCCATCTCTTCCTTTTTCAACTTAATTCCGTCTGGAGAGGCCAATTCTTACCTTTTTCTTGCTTATATAAACCTGAGATAAGTTGTGCGTAAGTGATGAGGATGTGATTGAGAGGATTGAAATGGAGTCTTAGCTGATGATGCGTATGCGACTTAGAGTTTTACTTTAATCTCTACCCTGTAGGCAACTTCTCATCAAATCAAATGCTAGGAACCACGATGAATGCCATGCAAAGTCAATAGATGGGGATGCGTAAAGACTGGAGCCTTTGAGACATTTGCTATCATTGAAAATTTTATAATTGAAAATTCTATTCTCCTTTACATTTCCACCAGTATACTGAAAAGCTAATTCAAGTGATAAGACCACCAGCTCAACACAAACAGTCAATATATACTAATTCAGAAAATCCCCTAAGCATGGTCCTAAATCAGTTACCGAAAGCAACAAAAATGAAGGAGAAAATTACCATGTAAGGACTTCTATTTTGAATATTGAACAGAACAAGGGAAAAGAAACAAACTTCAACAGAATCTTGGCTGTAAATATCATAATTTTGAACAAATAAAATGGGAAGAAAAAAATAAAATGTTTTGGGTGTTGTGTAGTCATGGAGGAGATTGAGACTTCCAGTTCTTAAAACGTCAAATGTGTTTTATATAGCTTGCATTTCATCGAACACTTCAAAGGCAGAAACATGTGCCAGATTTATCCCAATTCACCTAAGGCAGCAACAGTTAATTATCACACAGAAATTATGTCTAACAGACAGTTAATTATCACACAGAAGCAAATGAAAGAAAGTTCAGCGTAGTTATCACACAGAAACCGAAAGAAAGAAACTTCAGCTAGCGATTGGAGTATTTTTAGAGTTGTTAAAAGAAATTTGTGGATGAACAAGTGAAGTGGTGGAGGAATTGTTGGTGACAAACCCTTCGAATCCACTGGGAACTACCATTAACCGTAGTGAATTGAATCTTCTTCTAAGCTTCATAATATCAAAACGTATTCATCTCATCAGCGATGAAATTTATTCCGGGACTGTCTTCAACTCTCCAGGATTCATGAAGGACAAAAAATATGAGAACACAAATGGAGATGTGGGGAAGAATGACTTACCTCCACCAAAAGACAGAAGCACTCCGACTGGAGAAGACCGGCCACGCAAATGTCAGCAACTAGAAGACAAAATAACGATAAAAAGTCGCTCAAGAGAGAGGGAAAAGGCGACGTCGAGTTTAGGGGGGAGGGAAGGAGATAGTCGGAGGTTTTAACAAAAGCAGGGGGAAAAAGAGATAGTCGGAGGTTTTAACAAAAGCAAGGGGGAAAAGCAGATAGTCAGAGATTTTAACAAAAGCAAGGGGGGAAAAGGAGATAGTCGGTTAGGTTAATTTTAACAAAACCAAGTCGATCGTTTTGCTCACAATTGTCAGACCTTTTGCGACGTTTTTTCTAGAAAATAATCACGGTTTTTATTGTTTATAAAATGTCACAAAATATTTGATATATCTGTGACGTTTTTACAAAATGTCACAAAAAATTTATCTTTTCGTGACGTTTTTAAATACGTCATGAAAACTCTACATAATTCATGACGTTTTTTTAGAAAACGTCGCAAATTCTATTAAATTATTGTAGTGGGTGGAAGGAGTGAGGAAGGAATAAACGCAAGAAAGACAATCTTTCCTTATAACATGACCTCAATTGATAATCCTGGTTTGATGATTACCCAGGCTCAATTGAAGGGTGAATTATGATTATTGGGCAAGGTCTCTCAAGACTACCTTGATAACACGAAAGAAGTTCAATTTCTTGGATGGAACAATCCTGCAACCGAGTGACAATTCTTCAGACGTTAAAGATTGGTGGGCCAATAATTCGTTGTTGGTCTCTTGGATAAGCAATACGATTGAGTCAACATTATGCTCAACTATTTGTCACTTTGAAATTGCAAAAGATCTCTGGGAGGATATAAAAGAGCAGTTCTTGATCACAAATGAACCACATATACAAAATTTGAAGTTAGAGATTGTTGGAGGGGTATGATCATAGCAACATACTATAGCAAGATGAAGAAATTGTGGGATGAACTTGATAATTATGAATAAATGCCAACGTGCAAGTGTGGAAAATGCACATGTAACCTTGGATCGACCTTAGACAAGAAACATGAGAAAGAAAAGATACACTAATTTCTTATGGGCTTGGATGAGACTATTTAAGGGGCCGTGAGATCTAATCAGTTAGTCCAATACCTTCTTCTTGGTTTGAATCATATATACTCAATTATGGTGCAAGAAGAAAGTGCAAGAAAACTGACAGGGGAAGGGAAGAGCTTGGAAATGTGATGGGTTTTACTATGCAAAGTGGATTGTGGTCTCGCACTCGTAGTGAGGGAAAGGACAAAGATTCAGTATGTAGCCACTGTAACCAAGCAGGACATGAAGCAAGTAATTGCTTCCAACTTATTGGCAAATCTTGCAGGACTGAACAATGGACAATGACAAATCTTGCTTGAGATGATGAATACTCACAAGTCCAATTCTAGTGAAAGAATGACTAGTAAGCTTATGAATATGCCTTGGATTATTGACACTGGCATATCTAATCATATGACAGGATGCTTGGATTTTTTATGTGAAATATGAAAGGTAGATGGATGCCCAGTGGCATTACCAGACAGGAAATCAACCACAGTGACAGAAGAAGGTTCAGTGATACTTGATGAAAATTTGAAGATTAAAAATGTTTTATATGTGCCAAAATTAAATTGCAATCTAATTTCCATGTCACAATTAATAGATGAATCAAATTGTACTATCCAATTCATTCAAAATTTGTGTGTTGTGTAGGACCGCACTTCAATTATGTTGATTGATGCAAGTGAACGACAAGATGGACTCTATTACTTTTGGAAGGTCTCACATGCAAAAGCTTTCAAGGCAGATGGTGTGAGTTTGCTGGATCTCTGCCATAAAAGATTCAGACATCCATCATCGAAAGTGGTGAAGTTAGTACCCAGTGTTAGTTTTAATAGAAATAGTGATCTATTGAATAAGGCATGAGATGTATGTCAATGAGCAAAACATACAAGGGATAGTTTTCCTAGTAGTGATTACAAGTCTTCAGATTTGTTTGAACTTACTCATTGTGACTTGTGGAGAGCATATAAAACCCCATCCTCTTGTGGTGCATCATATTTTTTTTTAATTGTGGTAGATGATTTTTCACGTGGTGTTTGGATATTTTTTTAATTAATAAGAAGGAAGTTTATCATACTATGTTGAATTTCTTTGCTATGATTGAAAGACAATATGGAAAAACGGTAAAAATTGTTAGAAGTGATAATGAGACATAATTCACTTGCATGGGAAATTATTTGCTTAAACATGGAATAACATGTCAAAATTCATGTACGGGAACTCCGCAGCAAAATGGTAGAATTGAGAGGAAACATCGACATATATTAAATGTAGCTCGTGCATTAAGATTTCAAGGAAATGTCCCTATTTAGTTTTTAGGACAATGTATTTTAGTAACAGGCTATCTTATAAATCCCACCCCCTCTATGTTACTAAATGCCAAAACCCCTTATGAAATGTTGCATGAGAAAACCCCTTCTTATGCCCACTTGCGTGTTTTTGGCCCTTTGTGTTATTTTCACAATTAAAGGATGAAAAAAGTCGAAGATGTGTTTTTGATGGGTATCCACATGGGAAAAAAGGATGGAAACTATATGATCTTGAAAAAGAGGAGTTTTTCGTGTTTAGGGGTGTGAATTTCTTTGAAAATGAATTTCCTTTTGCTAGCAATAATGCATATGCTAGTATGGGAAGGAAATGGAGTATATGTGTGTGACTCTTTTCAGTTTTTGCATGCTTGTTATGTATGTTAAGCTATCAAGCTTTATCATATTAGTTTAGATGAGATTAAATGTGTGCATGAAATTAAATTGGGCTATGTGAGTCTAAAGTGAATCATGCGGATTGATTGCAATAACTAATCTTGTACACTTAATCAAAATTTTGAAATTTGAGTGATGAGGTAATTTATGAAATTAAAGTGAATTCTTGAATTAAACCTGTGAGTGGATTTAAGCTTTAATGACATCATCTTTATATCATTCTATTTCTTTGTATTTAGTGATGCTCCTTTAATCAGGCTTACGTTCAGAACTTGCACTAAACTAGATTGAATTTGTTTGATTATATGAGATATAGAAATGATTAAGGCTTTCTTTGTTTTTACACCCTTTAGCTTAAAAATGACCCACCTAGTTATTTTCCCTTTGCAAACACCTTTAAGCCTTTAACCTTGTTTGTTTTCAATTAATCACCTTACATTAAAATCCAAAAATCCCATTAGCCTTACCTTATCACAAGTTGAATGAAGTACTAAATAAGCATTTGATTTGGGACTTTTGTTTTGTATTGTATTCTGAGATATTTTTATAGGTACTTCTGCTCATGTGTTTGTTAAATTATGCTGCTATTATTTTCTCTTATTTTTATTATTCTCCCTTGTTCTTAGCATTAGCCAAGTTTAAAAAAAAGAGAAAAGGGAAAAAAGAAAAGAAAAAAAGAAGAAAGAAAATAAAATAAAAAAAGAATAAGAATAAGAATAAAGCATAGTAGCATTAGTTAGTATGAGTAATTGTAGTTCTTTGTATTCATGTGTTTATCTCATAATTTGAATTTGAATATCCCTTTTACTTGGTACTTTGTGAATGCTTATAATTTACCATTTTTCATTTTTACCTTACCTTTGAACCTAGCCCATTACAACCTATAATAAAGTCCTTATGATCTATAAGCTCATGTAATTCAAATGAATGGTAACTAGTGAATTTGCAAGCCTATGGTAGTGCAATCTATTAGAGGGAGATTTGAGAGAAGAATTCACTTTGGTTTCATACTTGCCTTTTGAGCAAAGATGTCTTATTCTGACTTTGTTTATTTGTATCGGTGAAAAGTGATTATGATGTATGTTGCAACCTAAGTCTTGCTGGCCCAAGTTAACGGATTACATGCACTTAATCTTATGATGGATGAATTGATAAAGTGTAGTGGTTTGGTATGATTGCTTGAGGGTGAGCAAAGGTTTGGTGTGGGGGAATTTGTTAAGTTGTCATTTTGTGCTCATTTTATATATAAATCTCTTTAATGTGTTGAAATTATTATTCAAAATTGATGGATTTGTTTCTTAATTATTCTCAGATGATTTTCAACACTTGAGAGATGAAATTGAATAAAAAAGATGTAAGGAAAGTAAAGATAATATGAAATTCCATACTGGCAGAAAAATCATTGACTAAGCGTGGGCATGTGTAAGGATAAAGAATGCCTGCAGAATCTGTTTTAAAATTCAAATCTGATTCACCTAAGATTTCCATGATCTTTAGAATCAGATTGGTACCTTACTGATGGGGATATGTAACCTGAATATGGGGAAAAGATTATCTTTTGAAGATCACAAAAGAAGGAGGGGATCGAAGAGCATAAAGGAAGATTTTCGTTACTGTTCACAAGAGCCATAACATTAGGAGTAGTTTATGTTTCTTGCAGTCTTCTTCCGATTTTTATCAGCCATAGTTAGGTTTTTCATTTTCTGCAATATTTTATCTAGAAGTTTTTGGATTTTCTAGGACAAGACTAGGGATGGAGACTTTGCATTTGTTTTTTTATTTGTTGATTTTGACTTTCGTTATGAGTAGCTAAATCATTTTTCTTGGTTGAAGGAAACCACGTTATCATCTATTATGTGTGAGATGTTTAAATAAAGTTTGTTGATGAATATTGAGTGTCTTCTGAATTGCTTTTTATAATTGAATTGGTTGATTTCTAGGATGTACAACTAGGAATTCCATATTAGTAAGTTATGACATTCAGTTTTGCTAATTATAAGTGGCAATTAGGATTACCATCTTTACGTTAGAGTTGGAAATTCCAAGAAGATATTTAACTTGATTAAATGCATGTCATACATATGTTGTCTTGTTCATTGGTTTCTTAGTTCTTAAAGCTATTAATCAATTAAACTTAAGATATTATCTAAGTTGTTAACTAATAAGAATATTTAGAATACATGTTTCTATTCATTTGAACTTAAGAGAAAACATCACCTAATGAATTTTTATTGATGGACTGAATTTTATATCAAGGATCCATAATAGTATGATAATGTTAGTGACCCGAAACCAAGGTTTGTTTACTGAATTTTTAGATATGATGCATTTTTAAAATTTTGATTTTTGTCATTTTTAATTTCTCAAATTTACGTGAACCAAACCCCGCTCCCCCCCAATTTGTTTTAGTTTTGAACTCGTATAATTTTTACCGTTAAAATTTCTCGTGGGAACGATCCTTACTTTCCACTACTACATTAATTTGTATTGCAAGAAGTTGGTTTCTTTTTATATTTGGTTATAGGCGACAGTAGTACCAGAAGACCTGGCAACAATAAGTTACCCAATTTCTTCAGAAGTCTTGGTCCTCTTTATCGTCAATAAGCTTTCCCCTAAATATAATCTTTCATCACTACAATGGAGAATCATGAGATACTTTCTTCCTTCTCTAAGCTATGAGCAAAATTGTTTCTTCATAAAAATGACCGTTGTTCCTCAATCAATCTCCATAAAAAATGGCATTCCCTACTCTAAGTGGAACTCACCACCTCTCTACTTACAGTGGAGGAGGAAGAGTTGGATCATACAACCATAATTAAATTGGCCAAAGCTAGAGACATTTTTTCTCTTATAGACGAATGTCTTTTTTGTTAGCAAAATAAGTTGATAGGTTTGTTATGGTTTAGTATTCAAAAGCGTTCTTTTGTTTTTCCTTTCATGTATCCATTTGAGGCATACTCAATATCGTGGAGTAGAGGAAAAGAAGGTAAATGCTACCCTCCCTTGATTCCTTTGTTATACTGGCAACTCCCTATTTCTTACTATTTCTACTGAACATAATTAATTAAAGTATAGATAAGTTCAAATATGCACACATTACATAAACAAAATGGAAGGAACATATATAACACTTTATATAGAAGACAAAAAGATCATTTCAAATAAATAAGTTGATTTTCCTTTGTAAAAGTGCAAAAGAGTAAAGAGAAGTGAGTTATTTTGAGAGTTCGTTTTAATATAAAATTAGTTAATCATTTCAAAATTCTCTCTTCCCAGTTTTCTTCTAGTCAGAACACGAAGTTTTATCTATTCTTTCTCACTTCGATTCAATCTTGTTTGTCCACCAACTTTCGATGTTGACATCCAAAACATAGGTGAAGATGTATGCAGAATGCCAAGATATTCCACTGATTAAAAAAATTTAATAGAAAAAACAAGTTAAAATCTTCAAAAAGATTATGCATTTGCATCAACAAGTCTTCTTATTTATATGGAAGATATCTTAGTGACTGGTTCTTTATAGCAATTCATTCAAACCATCATTGATGTTATTTACTCTACTTTTACCATTAAAGGTCTAGGCTTTCTTCACTACTTTCTTGGCATCAAAGCCACATTTACACCCACAAGCATTCTTCTCACATAATCAAAATATACTCGTGATCTTCTTCACCACACACAACTTGACTCTTCAAAACCTATCTTCACATCATTATCCCCTCTCTACTACTTTTCAAAAATCACAGCCTACCTCTTTCTGATCTAACTGAATACCGTAGTACTATTAGAGCATTTCAATAACTCTATACAACTAGACTAGATATAAAATTTGTTGTTAACAAAGTTTCCTAATTCTTACATTATCCCACTGATGTTTATTGGACAACAGTTAAACACATTCTTCAGTATCTTTACTCTATCCCGTCCTATAGTATTCATTTAACCAAACCAACCACCTTACCTGTAACTGCTTACTCTGACACTGATTAAGCTGAGTGTCTTAGTTATCGTTAATCTACATCTAGTTATTGTATTTTTGACTCCTCTTTAATTTTTTGGAGTTCCAAAAAGCAACCTACTGTGGGTAGATCTAGCATTGAAGCAGAGTACAGGATTGTTGCTCTATCTGCCGTTGAAATATGTTGGCTTAGTTCTCTACTTGGTGAAATAGGACTTTTCGACATTAAACTACTCTTATACTGTGACAAATTAGGAGCCACTTTTCTTACTGTAGATCCCATCTCTCATGTCTGTTCCAAGCATGTTGAAATTAATATCTATTTTATTTTTGATTTGGTTAGGAAGAATTTTTTTTCGTACGCTATAATATTTTTATCTCACCAAATTGCTGACATTCTCACAAAACCATTAGGTTCCAGTCCTTTTGTGAATTTATGTCACGATTTTAATGTTCTTACAAACATTAGCTTGCACAGGGCTGATAACAGAAAATCAACCTAATTCTAATCCAATCTTTTTGTTGTAATTACTTTAGATAAAAGTATAATTGTCACTTATCATTTAGTTTAGATATAATCAATTATAAACTGATACATCTTATCTCTAAATATGTATAGACACATTGTACATTATAATGCAATACACCCATCAAAAATCAATACAATATAGTAGAGTTTCAATTTCTTTTCAACCTCATTTTCTTACACTTTCATTCTATTTATATAACATAAATGGAGAAACATTCTTTATGTAAAGATGTAGATGAATTTCATCTATATGTTGATTGTCATTAAATTAAATGATTTTCAGTAGTTTAAATCACATATTGTTAGCTATTCTTGATAAACCATTTTGTTTGTAAATAACAATATTCAGACTTTCTTGTTTATATGGTTCTTTTGTCTCTACTTTTTTTTTGCTATAATTAAGAATATCACCCATCCTTTCAATGTTTATTTTTTTTACTAATTATCTATAGGAAAGTTGTATCAAATGTGATTTACAGTCATTTTAAGTGTGAATACCAAATAGTCTAGTTATTTTTAGTTATTAAGGGTATTTTTACTATTTTTATTCGCGACATTTGTTTATATAGACCAACAATACCTCCAAACAAAGCCCAACTTTTTGCCTATCTTCAACTTTGAATAGGTCTACATCTAATGTGAACTATAACCAAGACACAGTAAAGAGGCATAATATTGGGAACAAAGCATTATAAACCAAAAGGAAGACATGCATGTCCTTGATACTAGTTTGCCTTATGACTATGTCTTGAATATTGTTATTGGCGCTTGGGCTGTGTGGTGTGCTAGAAATAAGGATGTTATTCAAAATGAAGCTATTACCATCATTGGTCAATGTCATTGGCATACCAAGTTGATCAACGAATGTAGAATGACCTGCTATCATCCTAGTTCAGATCTTACAAACAATACTAGTGCGTGGATCTCTTGGCACAGTCCTCCAATAGGTTTTGTTAAATTAAATGTGGATGGAAGTGCTCTTGGGAATCCGGGTGATGCTTGGAGGTCTGATTCGTGATGAGCATGGACGCTGGCTTATTGGCTTCTCGGGATATATAGGTCATGCTTTTAATACTGTAGTCGAGTTGCAGGCACTTCGGCATGGTTTAATTTTGGCTTGGGATCGTGGCTACCGAAAAATTATTGTTGAGTCTAATTCTCAAGATGTAGTTAATCTTGTGATGACTTGTTACCCCAGTTCGCATCCTATGTTTATTTTTGTTGGGGACATCAAGACGTTGATTACAAGAGATTGGTGTTGCTCTCTCCAGCATATTTTTCGTGAAGCTAATCAATGTGCAGATTTCCTATCTAAGCGGGACTCCTCAGTTAAGACTCGATGGTTTCTTTGGGAGACTCCAGCTCTGGGGTTTCGATTGTTGCTTCAGACTGATTAAAGATCAGTGATCTTCTTGAGGCGTTAGTCCTCGCTTATTCCTTGTATCTATTTAACAAAAAAAAACCCAAAAAGGCATATATTCTTGCATCCTTTGGTTTCCTTAAATCGCATTCAATCAATTAAATCTGCGAATCGTTGGTACAATGATATATTTAAGTAAAAATATATTAACACATGGAGGGTAGCTAAGGTAAGGTAAAGCAGAAACAGCCTGTCATCTTTTAGGTCCGTATGCTACTCCTAAGGCATATGGTGTGTGAAAATAACATGGCCAGGGGTGGGCAGTGGGACATAAGCCAAAGTCCTGATGAAAAATGCGGTCACGATTCCAAATAAATTCGATACTGTCTTCTCGCCCACCCACCACGTAATTTCCAATTACAAGGCAAGACAGTCCTTTCCTCCGCGTTATTCTTTATAAATATACCTTTAAATCTCCAATCATAAGTGTAATTAGGTGAAAATATTTTATTAAAAAAATTACAAACGGCAGAATTTTAAGAATAAATAAAAAATTTTATATCATAACTTAAAATTTCTAAATTACTGAAAATTTAATTAGAAAATAACGTAATAATAACAATAATATTTAATTTAAAAGAAGTCTAATAATTAACGTAACAATTCATAAAAAATGGTCACTGTTAACGTTTTACGGTCTTAGGCTATATAAACTCAACAAACCCGTCACGTGAGCCTCCACAACCCTCTGTCTTCGCGACTTTTCAGGTCCTCTCTCTCTTCTCTCTTTCTAAAACGTAGAAGGAGCGAAGAAGATAGTTGTTGTAGCGTTGCCAAGAGGGTTTTTACATTGTCTTGCGAATTTTGACGACGCCAAGAAACACATAGGAAATGGCAAAGAATGTGGGAGTTCTGGCGATGGATATTTACTTCCCTCCTACATGTGTCCAGCAGGTGACAGCTTTGATCCTTTTCCTCTTTCTGGGATTCTTTTGGTTGTGGAGAAAATGGTGGAACTGGCAAAATGGAATATGGTAGTTGGGTTTTTTTTTTCTTCTCAAAAGTTGAACCTTAGGCTTGGTTGTGGGGTATTTTTAAGCTCCACCAAGCTTTTTTTTTTTTTTGGTGAGCTGGGATGAGTAGTTTTTGGAGATACAGTGGTTTGTTTGTTGCATTTGTAATCTCGATTCCTTCGATCGTGTGAGTTTTCCTTTGATTTCTTGTGCTTTTTTGTTAGATTTTTTTTTAAAATAGTCAAAATATCTTCTTCCTTGTTCAAAGTGGATAGAGTTTTGAGCTCAAGCAGTTTCTCTTTCTTTATTTCTATGTGTGCTTATCTTTTGTCTTTTGGATGGTTCTTTGACCCGTGAAAAAAATGAATCTGGTTGCCTTTTTTTTTTTTTTTCTGTTTTCTGGAATTTGCAAGAGCTTCAAAATTTTGAACACCCAAAATCAGTCACTGAAATCTACTTTCTGGTTGCATTTTTTGATCTTCTGGAAATAGGAAGCTCTAGAGGCTCATGACGGAGCTAGTAAAGGGAAGTATACCATTGGACTTGGGCAAGATTGCATGGCTTTCTGCACAGAAGTGGAAGATGTTATTTCAATGAGGTTTGTGGTTCTGCTCGGAAGTTGTACACTAACCTTCTTTGATAAGCCTTTAGGGGACATTACTTACAACTTTTGAGTTGGCTAATGACTTACTTCAATTTTGTCCACTCCGGGAAATTTTAGTTTGACAGCTGTCTCTTCGCTTCTTGAGAAGTACAATATTGACCCTAAGCAAATTGGACGTCTGGAAGTCGGTAGTGAAACTGTGATTGACAAGAGCAAATCAATTAAAACTTTCTTGATGCAAATATTTGAGGTATCTTGTTCTTTTACCTTTTATTTGCTCAGGAAAGATTCAAATCACAGCCAATGGTTGTAGATAGAATCGTGAGGTTGACCTGATATAGTTTTAATAGATTGGGAATCCTTAACAAGCACAACTTTGAATCAAGTAATGAGGCTGGATTTATTCAGTGACTCCTTTATGAGCTTATCTTTCAGCATCAAGTTTGGATAAGTTTAGAATAGCTATGTCCTGGTTATAGTTACTGCTTGTATATAGAACAAAAGGGATGCTAATTGGTTAAGACTTAAGAGGCATTCTGGCTTTGGTAAAACATTTTCTTTGCTTTATTTTTGACAATTGGATTTGGGTTGATGGTTGCATTCCTTGTTTACTCTGTTTTTTAAATTAAACCATTGAAAGTTTCAATTAGATCACTTTTTGAATTCATTTATAATGACAGTCTAATATTTTACTTCTTGACTAGTATTTTGTGGCATGTTTATTACTAACTGCTGTTTCTGATTGAAAAATGAACAGAAATATGGAAACACCGATATTGAAGGCGTTGACTCAACTAATGCATACTATGGAGGAACAGCAGCTTTGCTGACTTGTGTCAACTGGGTTGAGAGTACTTCATGGGATGGACGTTATGGCTTGCTTCTGACACTTCCATGAGTGAACATGCTGAATAGTATTTACACTTTTAACATGTATTTGTGATTATTTGGAAATTAGTGATGGTGAATCTTGCATCTGTTAATTGGTGGTTATAAATGGACACAAACTTGGTATTTCAACACATGTTGTATTTCATTCTCATTACGACAAGGTAGATAACTTATTATAATATCATACGTGTACTTGTACCTTATTTGTTAAGTACAATTCCTTAAATATTGGCTTTACTAGCTCCTGAATTATATAATTAGTACAATATTGACTGCATCTTGTCCAGAAAATCTCTGCTCGCTTGTTGTTTAATGGTTCAATTGCCAATGGTCACTGATGGGTGAAATTCAATGGAAAACAGTGATATCCCTGTGGTCGCGTGCCCCTTTTGTCGGACATGGAATCACATTTTACAATTGCGTATATCCTATGCATGACTGTCCTGGCCATGTACTTCGACAAATTAGGCAAGGTATCTAAGTGCATGAACATAGATCTTGCTTCACGAATCGTCTTCCCACTCAAAACATAGCTTGCATTATCGTCATCAGTATAAGACTCTGTCCGGACAAAGTAACACTTCACAGGTGATGTAGGGGGGTCCTTTTTCGTCTCTTCGTTGCCTCCATCTGTCTACAGTAGAGTATAACCAATGTGTGCAAAAACAATGCAATTACTTCATGATTCTCATTTGTCTTTAGCATCAAAACATTTACGACTGCTACTAAGAATTTCAAACCATCGTCGGATTAGATGGAACAACCCATCAGATCAGCGTAGTGTTGACCACCCCCTCTCCCTCTCTCGTTGAACTGATTTGTTATTGGTGATAAAAGAACATGGAGAACGACCCAACATTGGCATCCTAGGTCCAACATGGACTACAACCACATTGCACTGTCGACTACAATAACTCAATTGGTCAATGTAATAAGCTGGGAGCAGTGACAGAACTGCAAATTATTATTATTATTTTTATAATTATTATTATTATTATCTGATTATTATGATTTCAATTATCTGTTATCAATACTCATTGTATTATTGATTTCGTATTATGTAGTATAATTATTATTTATTTCGTATTATTTTGTGTTATTATTTCGCAAATAATAATGTAATAATTGTTATCTGCCGACGACAGTGGCACCCAAGGACAAGGGTCCAAACCATATTGGACATTATATTATTGATGATCTTATCGTTATCTGTCCTCTTGCTAGCTGTCCCCAATAAAGTTATCGTTGTATGAGTTGCTAGCTGTCCCCAATAAAGAAATGAGTCATCAGATGTCATTTCAAACTGCCAAGTCTCACAACTTCCTCAGATTTCTAAAGATTTGAATCTTCTCTACTTTCGAGGGATTAAACTGGCTACAGGCCTTGATTTCTTTATAGTCTACGACTAAGTTGCTTCGTTATGCGCATGGAGCTGCCTAAAGTTTTGCTCCCAGTGGTGGATGTTTGTCGGTCATCTATGTCATTCGTTCTGTTTTTTAAATATCAATGGATTTCGTCATGTTGTACACAGTGTTGAACGCAATTGCTCCTTTAAGGGAAGCTTCCATTAATTTTGTTAGTTCAACTTACAAAACAAATAATTAGTAGTTTTTTAACATAAAACTTAGTGAATTGCGTGACTGTTCGACGATTTAATTTTATATTACATACCAGTCAGACGAAATATATTTCTGCATTTGGTTCTTCTATTCAATTAAGATCTAAATAATTAATTTATCCATTGAGAATGAAAATAATAATAATAATAATAATAATAATAATAATAATAATAATAATAATAATAATAATAAGATATACTAATAACAATAATTACTATTATAATAATAAATTTGAATAATAATAAATACAAATTATATAATAATAATAATAATAATATGATTATGATTATGATTAGTATAAGATAACATTTTTAAATCAATTGAGTATATTAATTTCTATGATTATGT
>JAOSBP010000006.1:28854383-28864810 GCA_027563825.1 Erythroxylum mucronatum | reverse complement strand
TTAATCTCTACCCTGTAGGCAACTTCTCATCAAATCAAATGCTAGGAACCACGATGAATGCCATGCAAAGTCAATAGGTGGGGATGCGTAAAGACTGCAGCCTTTGAGACATTTGCTATTATTGAAAATTTTATATTTGGTAATTATTGAGATATCCTTGTCAAAACTCAAAACTGTGTCATTATCATTATTATTTATATTTGTAAATTTGGTAATCATTATTTTCTTTGACTTCGAATTACATATAGTATCAAATATATATAATAATTTATGAATTATATGTTTTAAGTAAATTATCAAATGAAGTAAAGAGTTGCGATTAATTAACAAATTCAATTTAATTGTTATTAAATGTCATGGTCCTTATAAAAAATGATATGTATAGATTTATACCTTCTTGTATATTAATTTGGATTTGGATTGATTCGACTACAAAATTTAAAAGTTTGACTTAATTAAAATTAAAAATTACACCTTAATTTTAAGGTATACTTAGCTTAATTTTAAAATTTTAACTTGTATGTTTTTTAGAACAACTAACAAGCATGAACATGGATTCTTTTTAAAGTATATTCTGGACTTGATGAGATAATATTATGACTCTACCACTTTCTTTTTCTGTACATACATGATTTAATATGAATACACGGGGTGCCGCTATTAGCACTCCTGTTATTTATAATAGCACTCCCACTAATTGTTTTAAATGAAAAGAGACAAAATTGTCCCTAACTTCATTATGGGATGATATGTGTTATATGCGTAGGTCTCTTAGAGAAGACAGTGATGCCCATTTCTCGAATTCTTGCAATAGTTTAGTAATTTAAAATTAGAAACAATAAAATTACAATAATCCATTAAAAAGAACCATATTCACTTGAATTTTGCCAACAGCTACTTGAGCAGAGTCCAACTTTTAGAACAAGTCAAAATAAAATTGTAGCTACTTAGATAGAGTCATTCTTCAACCAAAAATAAAATTATAGCTACTTAGGTGGAGTCGTTCTTCAACAAATTCTGCACAAATAGTTAAAACATAACAATAGTTTATTATTTTGCAATATAAAATGATAACAAATAGTTTCCAAATGAAAAAAATTCGTAACATTAATACCTTAATATAATAAAAATTAATAAATAACACATATCATCCCATAATGAAGTTAGGGGCAATTTGGTCTCTTTTCATTTAAAACAATTAGTGGGAGTGCTATTATAAATAAGAGGAGTGCTAATAGCGGCACCCGAATACACGTCCATTTAACCATAATGCCTAATCACTTAACCTTTGATTATGAAAATGATAGAATTTAATTTTTAAAATTTAAGAAATAATTTCGTATATGCCATCAAACAATTTCCCTTGTATGCTGAAAGGTCGTCAAGGATGTCGACAAGCACATAGAAAACAAAACTAATCTATACACATCAATAGAGTTGAAACTTGAAAGCTAAGCCCGTAGAATAGTAGGGAAACGGGGCTGATCTATAGACATCGATAGAGTTGAAACTTGAAAGCTAAGCCCGTAGAATAGTAGGGAAATGGGGAAGTATTTGACGTGCCATTCCATGGTGACTCTTCTCTATATGTCACATTTCCATTCCAAAGTTATACGTAGACAAATGACCCTGCCATGCCAAGCAAAAGTGGTGACCACTTGAGTAGATCTCACGATATCCAAACTGTTACGTAATCGATTTATCACAATAACTTAAGCTGTTGTGTAAGATTAACTTAATTATTTTTATACATTTACTAACACACTCTTTTAAGTGAAAGTTCTTTAAGTTTGAAATTTTTATAGACTCACTTTATCTTGTGCTGAATAATAAGTTGATGGTAGGATTTAAACTCACAATTATTTGATCACAAAGGTTCTGATATTATGTTAAGTAATCGATTCACTACAATAGTTTAAACTATTGTATGAGATCAACTTAATTGATTCTATATATTTACTAACACAAATATGTATTAAAAATGGGTTTGGAGAATGGGGAAGGACAAGGACCATGTGTAAATACAAAGAAGTTTCGTTTAGAGTTAGCAGCTATTTGCCGGAGTTAGTCAAATAGCAAGCAAGTTGCAGGCGTCAGTTCTTCGATTTTTTTAAACACATCAAGAGTGTACTCGTGCTTATTTCGTCCTTTAGAGATTAATAGAAGAGATTGTTACAATATATAAACCCTCTTTAACCGAACATGTTTGCTGTCCAAACCTGGTATTGCTAGTACCAGTAAGAGTCGGTCAAAAGCCTTGTAATGTGTTCATCGAAGATTCTAAGGCAGCCAAACTAGACATGTTCTTGACACACGTAGTTTGAAATCTAGCAAAAGTTTTGCAGGAGGTCGTTGTTTAAAAACATCATCATCTTGGAGATGATGATGTTTTTATCTTCTTCTTTATTCATTAAAAACGAATATGATGTACGTACTAGGAAAGAAACTTTATGTTGCAACGCCGTTTGTCGATTACTTATCATAATATCACCTGTACCATGCCATTTGTAAGACTTGAAAGTTACAAGCATTTCTGCATTTCCGTTTTTCAAAAGTCGAAATCCAGGTCCAGCAGCCATGGTTGACGATGGAAATAATCGATGGTCGGCCGTGCAAGTGTAAGTTTCCACTCGTGGGACTAGAAGACCCTCCGTTCACATTAGAGGTACAACTAAAGACGATTTTTCAACAAATGCAGAAGAAATTAATGATTTTATTATAGAAATCATTGTTTTAAATATAGACTGAAAATTAAACTAATGGGATAAGAGATATAAAATTTAAAAATTTTAATCAGTTTAGATTTTAATAAAAAGCACATATAATAAAAGATTAAACAACATTAATTGTTTTTAAATATGATTGGAAAGGAAAATATTCTGACACAATGAAAAAATTGAAGTTTAATTTACTCTAGTTTATAAAAATATATTAATTTATTAAAATTGATCAATTAATTAATAAATTAGTTAATTTTTAATAAAAAGTTATTAAGATAAACAATTAAACGATTCAAAATTTTTGTAATTAAATCAACCATACCAAGTTAACTTTTTAATCAATAATAAAAACTCCTTAAGAGGATACTGTAAAATTTAGATCGTTGTTCATTAAATATGACACATATGAGTTATCTTTTGGGTCAAATTAACAAGAACAACAAAATAGGAAATAATCTTTAATTTGTTCTAAACAAAATTTCATCTAATTCAACTGAAAATTTGAGTTTTTTATTTCTTAATTTTAGAGATAACAGTATAAATTATTAAACTACTCATAGAAATGTTAATTTTGGTCCGGATTAATAGGACTATGGGAGGGTCACAGGTCAAAATTATTAGGCCCGATCGGGCTACGGGTTGGCTGAAAAACGACGTCTCTAGCTACTCAACTTTTATATGATAAAAGCGTTCATGTTCATCAAATTGTGTCAACAATATGACAAAAATTAAAAACAAAATAAAAGAGTAGTCTAAATTGATCAATGAACCATGATTTTGAGCAAATGATTGTAATCACACGTTTCACTTAACGTAGCCTTAAACAACAGATACTTCAATATAAATAGATGGCTTTAATACTTTTCAACTGAGACAACACCTTGTATTATTAAATATTAAAGACAATGACTTAACATTAATTGGAAATTATAACCTTTTCCACAAAAGTCGGGAGAAATATCTCCTCATTTTCTTTTTCTCACCTAGAACACATCACCTCAAACCACTTCTAAAGTATGACCTCCATACTAGCACCTCTAGTCAAAGTCTCCGTTTGGCTTATAAGGGCACAATATCATCGCGATTGCTTTTCACCAAGGTTACCATTATTTTAATTAGATTATAAGTCTTGCCGTTGAATCATAAATTCTAATGGGAAGATTCATCGTAATGGAGTCTCTAACTTTTTCTATTCTCACCTTCCCTTGTTGTCCACTAGTATAATTGATCCAAGTACATTGAAAATCACGGACTTGATATTTGTCTTTTTTATATTATTCCATTATTTCCTTTTTTTTAATGCAAATAAACACACATATCTTATCACTCTTTTTTTAGAAAATATAAAAAGGGTAATCATAATTTAAATTTAGAAGCTATCTTTTTTCATTGCTAATATATACCTTAAAATTTTGAGAAAATAGCCCAATAATTGACACTTATTATATAACTCAATTTATATCAACAAGTAAAATAAGAAATTGCACTAGGTATGAACATGTTATTTACTTTGGCAAATAAAATGGATATATATTTTGAAAGGAGTCTCTCTACTAATTAGGAGTAAGGCTGCATACTATTGGATATCTCCAAATTCTGCGTCCTAATAGAATTTCTACCGGATGTTGTTGTTGTTAAATAAAATAGATATAAATGAAAATTAATTCAATTCCATACATAATTAGAAAATCACGTTATAGTTTAAGTGTGAAAATTTTTAAGAATAAAAAGTAACTAAATTTCACTTATAATTAAAAGATCTCTTTACATATATATAAAAAGGAAGATAAATAATTCCTATAAATAAAATTATTTGAACATAAATATTCCATTTTAATACTAATCAAGAGATCTCTTATATATATTAGCATAAGTATCAATGTAATATTGCCACCTTCCAAGTTGTAAATGCTTTCTTGGCCAAAGCCTATGTGTTGATTAGGGATACGTTCAATTCTCTCCCAACTTCCATCTTTATCTTCTCTCTTCTGCAGCTTCCACAAACCTAAACCCTCACCTTATACATCTCTCAAGTCTCACCCTTCCCCTCTCTCTAAAACCTTTATAAACCTTCTGTCTTCTTCTACACATATACCTCAATTCAACTTATATATCGGTTTCCATATCAATCCTTTATTGCTCAAATGTCAATGGATATCCTGAAGGGTAAGTGGATCCGTAAGGCATGGGATAGGTGTCGTTCAATGGGTGCAATTCGCAGAAAGAAATCTCCAAACACCTTGTCAAAGAGCAACTCGTGGAACTGTACTAGATCGCAGTCGTCAATGGATGAAGAAAATCAGCATAATCATCAGGGTAGTTGCAGGAAGAAGAACGATAATAAAAAGAGTATTAAATCAACTCCAGAGGGTTGTTTCTCGGTCTACGTAGGTCCCCAGAAACAAAGGTTTGTGATGAAGACCAAGTACGCTAGCCACCCTCTGTTCAGGATGTTGCTTGAAGACGCTGAAATGGAGTACGGCTACAACAGCCAAGGTCCTTTGTTGCTTCCCTGCGACGTGGATTTATTCTACAAAGTCCTGTCGGAGATGGACAACGGCGACGAGGTGGTAAGTGGGTGCTCGCCGCTGGTGATGTTCAGTCCCCGCCGGTCAAGCTTAGAGTTGATTAACGGCAAAAGGTACGGGGCTTACCAGATTCTTCCTCCTTCTCCAATGCTAAAGCTAAATGAGTCCTGAATTAATTAGCCTTTCCCACGTACAGTTAGTCTCAAAATGTTTTGGTTTTGAGATTCATGGTAAAATAAAAACCTTAAGACTTATTCATTACAGAGGAAACATACATGTACAGACAAGTTTTGGTTTATTCAGCATGTAGAGATGTAGACTGTTTCCTATACAATAAAACATTAGAGGATTGTCGTAATCTACTTTGATGTTTGAGCTAGGCTGTCAATCTTATGTCGTATTATCATTTGCGTGGACTCGAAATGAATGAATTGGGTAAAGTATACAAGCAGTCTTGCCAAGGAATGAGGATATCTATATAGATAGATATATAAAACTTTGGATTTGGTTTCCTCTCGTATAATTATTCTATTTAATAAAAATTTTAAAACGAAAATATATCTTTTGAATGTGTGTGTGTATATATATATATATATAGCAAGTGATTATACAGACTACACTCACCGCTTGCTGATCGAAGCATTGGAACGGTGGCAGATGTTGAAAGTCCAGTTACGTTTAAGTGTCCTTACGAAAATGTAAAATTTCTCTTTATTGAGCATGGATAATGTAGTAGTTGGTAGCTAGTCAGTAGGGAGATAAGATCCTCTGTTCAATTTTATGGTGTCTTATTATGTCCAATAAATCTCAGTCATTCATTTATGTGAGTTCCACGTTTATTTATGCGGGACCCACGCAGAACCTACATAAATAAATGGCTGAGATTCATGGAATAAAATAAGACACTATAAAACTGGACAGAGGATCTGGACTCGTCAGTAAGTGAAGATGGTGTTTAAAAATTTCAAGAAGCAAATTAAGAAATTTAGTTTTAAGGATAAAAAATAAAGACTTTCATTATAATTTAAGTAATTTAAAAAATTGCAAACTTTAAAAATTTTAACTTTTTTAAAAGTTTCTTTTAAATTATCATTAAAAAATAATGATAAAATATATGTAATATAAGCATCATATATGGGTCAATTAAATGTTGATGATATGATAATTCAACCTAACTTTTAAACGCGACCTAAACTAATTAAACTTGACTCAAACTAATATTTTAAATAATTATAGTAAATTATTATTTTAGATCAAGTTTAATCCGTTCGAGTTAAATTTAAAAGCTGAGTTTAATTTTAAGTCAGTAACATTTAATTGATGCAAATGTGATTTTTAATGGAAGTTTAGGATAAGGAGTTTTTCTGAATATTAAATTTTTTAAAAGATTCTAATTTTTTAATTACTTAAGTCACATAGAAATTCCATATCTTTATCTTAGTCTTAATTAAATTTTTATTAAACAAATTTATAAGTAAACCCATTTCATAGGTTGATGAGATATTAAAGGAAAAGGGGACGTCATGAGCGTAATAACGTAATAACTTGATGGGTGTTCATGGGAGAATAGGGTTGAGTAACAAGGATGATGGCCAACGAGGATTGACGTTCAAGTTTTGGAACAACCAAAACTCCAACAAGTCGTGCTCGAGCTAAAGTTAAAACATCTAAGTCAAGTTCTACAGTTTGGAGTGGTCCTCCAAATTTTATTGTAAGTGCTTTAAGCGCATATGCTTTAAATGAATACACTCCTACAATTATAAAAAAATTTGAAAAATAATTACTGAAATTAATAAATTTTAGTAGGAACTTCTATCTCGAGTTTAATATATTTGAGACTAATTATAAAAATAATAAAAAGAATGATAATTTTAATTTGATTTAATAAAAATTTCAATGAATAGTGAATATATGCTTTTTAATGTAATCAAAAGCAGCAAAATGGTTAGAGATTATTGGTTTTATTTGAAATAGTATTCCAATAAAGTCACAATCAATTGTAAGTTTATTTATCAAATTATTTTGGTTTCATTTTAGATTAAACAAAGAAATAAGAAATGAAAAAGAGTATGTCAATTTCTAAATAAATGTTATCTAATTTTTTTCTTCCCTTTTTATCCTCTTCTAAAATAATAAATGGGATCCATCATACATGACATAATACAAATCGATTAGGATTATACAATTACTAAATGCATGATTCTTATAATCCTAGAGTGTTATTATCATAAATCTTTACAAAATTGATTAATAACATCTTTTTTGTTTTTCAGTTTCATCCCTTTCCTAAAATTTTTGTGATATTGGACTTTCCACTTCCAATATTATGCGTCTATGTTATTACTCCAACTTTAGTCCATAGTATTACGGTGAGAGGTAACATTGATGGAAGATGAGAGATGAGTTAAATAGAGGACATATCATTATTTCTATTACATAAGTTCTTACTTTTATAGTTAGAATCATTGTACACATTATACCTATTGTTAGTCGAATATGGATGAATTTTTGTGTATAATTTTGTATAGTTTTTGAAACAATTGAATATAATTTTTTTGTACACTACAAAAAATTAGCGGTTTACCGAACGGAATAGTTTTTGAAACAATTGAATATAATTTTTTTGTACACTACAAAAAATTAGCAGTTTACCGACGGAAAAAACCGTCGGTAAACCGAAGGCTTCCGTCGGTAATTTATTTTACCAACGGAATCGAACGACGAACAAAATCGTTGGTAAAACGCCTATAGTTAACCTCACCGACAACTATATTCCGTCAGTAAATAAACCGACAAAATGTAAATAACACAACTGTTAGTGAAAGTTACTGACGACTGTAAATTTTTACGACGGGGACTTAAAATCCGTCGTTAGGTAGTCATTAACTTTAGCAACGGAACTATCATTTCCATCGCAAAAAAATATTGAATTTCCGACGACATTTTATGTTCCGTCGGTAATAAGAAAATTTTGTTATATTTTTTAATTACATTATGTTGTGATAAATACATAATTTTTAGAGTTACCAATTATCTGTGCATAATAAATTAATTTGTATATTTATATAATTTGTTGAATTCAAAAAATTAATTAATAATATAAAGTTAATATTATTTTAATTGATAATAAAAACATTAAAGTGTACATAACTTATGTTTGTAATTGAAAGGACATGACTAGGAAAAGCTACTGTCGTGGTGATCATGAGTGCTCTAAGCTGCTAAGCCTCCCTTTCAACTATTCCATCTCTTGTCTCAGCTGAGCCATCTGCTTTCTCATCTTAGCCATTTGCTCCATCTGCTCTCTCATATTAGCCATCTGCTCCATCTGCTCTCTCATCTTAGTTATCTGCTCCCTCAGCTGCTCCATCTGTTGATTCACGTTAGCCATCTGCTCCTCTTTCATGTGAGCTATCTGGTCCATCAATGTTTGCACTGTGGCCAGAAGCTGGATGAATTCGTTGTTGTCTGTTGGCCTAGCAGACGCTGTTGTACTAGACATGGAAGATTGCGAATAACATGTGTTCGCATATGAGCGTAGCCTGAATATCCTTCCATGACAGTCCCTACCACCTATACCATCAAGATATGTCTGAGTGTCATCTACAGGTTGTTCCTCCTGAGACTGTTGCTGAATGGTTTGTTATATTTGGTCCTATTAGGAAGCAATGTTTACATTAGGAAGGGATTATTATTAAGAAATTATAATAATACATTAATTTCAAATACATTCAGTTCTCTACATCGGTTGTTGTTGAATGTCACACCGTCATGGTTCTTCGTATGAGTGTGCAAAAACAGCTGAATAGGTGTAGGCTTGATGCTCATGACTTTTCCTACATGCATAACCTAAATTGTTAGATGTGAACTATAAATTCTTACAGAAATGTCGGTAGAATTTTCTCTATTTTTATGATATTTACCTCCTGTTGAACAAAGAAAATAATTCAACACAGTCATGTATGACACCAGACATTTATACCATTATCATTATCTATAATACAGCAAAGCAAAATATTTACAAAATAAGTGTCAAGTTGAGATATTTACAAGTCGTTGTGCATGCTTGTAGTGGGTTATTGATCATTCCGTATATACAGGAAGACTCTCTCCTCCCGGGTCTCGACGTCTGTTGGCGGAGTTATGCCCTGAGATGAACATTGCCTTAGGTGATGCCCAATACTCCTGCCAACGACTCCCAATTTCTTTCGAAATATAACGTGGTCGTTGACCAGCCTTGTGTATCGTACCAATCAAGTTGTGATAACGTGTACAAACTCGCTTCTCCCATACTTTATACATGATGGCGTCGAAACAAGAATCCCAGAAAATTCTTTCTGAAAAAAGAAGAAAAAAATTAGACTACTATATTTAATGTAATAGTATTTATCTAATTAGTGTATATAAATCAATATAAAAAGAAAATAAATATATATTATACCTCAAACTCTTGAAAGTAAAATTGCTTTATAGCCTCAGATATTTTCTTCCACACATAACCCTCAGGATCAATCCTTTGCTTAAATGTGGAAGTCATATTTTTGGAACTCGGTCCAGATGAATCCAACCTAATATAAGAAGTAATTTGATACTGGCAAAAAACTAATAAACCTAAGACTTAATCAAAAGCAAATAGTGGTAAATGTGATTTAACTTACTGTTCATTGACAACTGTTACATACTTTCTTCCATCAGGTCCCACAACTCCAAGGTGACGGACCTCTCCTCCATTTGATAAAGAGGTATTGGATGATATATGAGTTAGGGAAGGAGATGGTGTAGCATGAGGAGCAGTAGGTGATGCGTCATTTGCAACTGTCGGTCCTGGAGGGGGAGTAGGTGAGTCAGTGCGAGCTGTAGACGAAGACGTTCCACCTTCACAGTTAGTTGCTCCGAACATGGCTCTAAACCCTAGCCGCATAATCTCACGATGTTTCTTTGGGCCCATATTGTTACTTGAAATTCAATGTTTATCGAATTCTCTACAAATATAATAATTTGAATTCAATATTTTAGATAATATATGAAGAAGGAAATAAGGCAATAGAGTTGAAGCTTAACTAATTTTTAACAACAACAAATGAACTTTAACAATCATATAATTATGCATTGTTTAACAAATTCTTACAGATACAACAATAAATCAACTTTAAAGGTTAGTCTAATAATGTATTGCATC
>JAOSBP010000006.1:28821016-28852802 GCA_027563825.1 Erythroxylum mucronatum | reverse complement strand
TAACAAATAAAAGTTCAGGAATTACCACCAAACAAAGATAGTGCACATAAATATATCTCATATAATAAATTACCAAATTAATATATACAAAAAAGCATTATGTTTTGTCTCATCTAAACATAAAAAAGTGTTTAACCACAAAACAAGTTCGTAACAATAAAACTAAAAGACATAAATGGGGAAATTGTCTCTTAAAAAGTTGGATGAAAAATATATAAGAAAACATTTTATCAAACACATGGTGTGCACAAAATTATCAACCCTAGCTAAACACAAATTGATAACATTTTCCCATTATTTACACGAAAAACCCTAAAATAATAACAATCAAACCCAATTAATTCAACAAACAAATCAATAATTCAGTCCAAAAATAAGAAAATTTTAAAGCAAAGATCGACGGCTTACCTTTGGAAAAATCGCCAGAGAAGACGCCCTTACCTCATCGCCGGAGAAGACAACAGGCAACGCCGGCCGGAGACGCTGAAGGTGGTCGAAGGAAGAAGGCCAGTCGACATCGGAGGAGGAAGAAGGAGGAGCTGCATCCGAAGGAAGGAGGAAGATGTTGCGCACGAGGATGAGTCGGGGAAGGGAAGAAGGGTTGCGTTTTAATAAATCCAATGGTTTAATTAAAATGCAAGCCTTGTTATGGACAAAACGACATCATTTTGACGTAAACCAAAACGACGTCGTTTGGTTGTAATTAAGACACATCGCTAACGTTAACCAAAACGACGTCGTTTTGGTTTAAGCCAGAGCAACATCGTTTTCGTTAACGTCAACAACTTCAATTTTGCATATCCAAAATGACGTCCTTTCGTTAACCGAACAATGATTTTACCGACGGATGTTTCGACACCACGTTGTTCTGTCACAAAAATTGTCTTCCCAACGCAACTTTACCGACGGACATAACAACCCTTAATTTTTTCGTCGCTAAATAACCTAAAATACCGACAAACGTATTCATCCGTCGGTAATTCCCTATCAAATTTTGATGCCACTTCATATTTACCTACGGGTAAAATTTCCGTCGCTAAATTACTCAACACTATTTTTATTCCGATGCTAAATTTTTGTCGCAGATCTGCAGTTTTCTTGTAGTGGTATAATTTTGAATAATCTCAAAAATTAGCAGTTTTGACATGAAATAAATAGTATAATGCAACTAAAAGTTAATTTATTATAGTTAGGAAGGATTCGAAACCATAACATAGCATAATGATATTATAGCTCCAAAGAGAATGGAAGCTAAAGGTTTGTCTTCAACCAAAGTTAGAATTCTGATGTAGCTCTTACACTCCCATATAATATGTATATTGTTTGGGGAGGATGAGTTAGAGAAGTGATGAAAAGCGGTAGACAATAACTAGGAGGAGACAAGAAGAATAAGCAACAACATAGTAAAAGAGTGAAATAGCTAATGTAAAAGTTGGTTTTGATGAAATTAGAGTGTTAAGCATGTGTAGTACAATTAATGGTTAAATATAGTAGGGGAGAAAGTAGTGAAAAACGATGTAACAAAAAATAACAACATTTTCAACAAATATTGATTATATTCTCTTTATACCTTCTTCTCCATTATTTCTACTGCTAGTTCTTCTTAAATTACTCAATATAATTAGGGTTTCCAATAATCACGTATCAAATTGGTATCAGAACTCACAAATCATCAGAAATGCTAAAAGGCACATGCTCTAATAATTTGAAACAGATGGAGGAAAAATAGACGTTACAAATATAAGACTCTTTACTTTCTTATCTCTTGTTTCTACTATTAGTTCTTCTTGAATTACTCAATACAATTAGGGTTTCCAATAATCATGTATCAAATAAATATCAGAACTCGCAAATCATTAGAGATTTCGAAAGGCATATGCTCCCATAATTTGAAGTAGATAGAGGGTATGAAAAAAGATTATACAAATTTAAAGACTAAATGGTGCATATGATGAAGAAAGGCAACTAGAAGGATCAGGAGGATAATGGGGGTGATCGAAGAGCATTAGAAGTTGAAAGTGGAGGAATCTATGGTAATTACTCGTATTCTCTACCTACTATGTCTTAAAGATAGATTTTCCAGTATTCAAGGGTGAATGATTGAGGAATTGAGTATACAAATGTGAACAATTTTTTTATTTAAACAAACCCCTCCTAAAAAGGTTATAATGGCAGCCATGTGTTTAAAAGAAGAAGCATTAGCATGGTATCAATTATACCTAAGGAATAGATTAACGAATGAGGAACTAAGTTAAGGGGAATGTTTATTGGCTTTGGAGTAGAGGACTGGGGACAATTTGTTTGAATATCTTATTGGAGATTTGAAGGAGTTGAGCTAAAAATGGAATGTAAAGGAATATTATGCTAAATTTGATCTTCTATCTCATAAATTGGTAACAATAGAACCCTATATACTAAGCATGTTTTTAAAAGGCCTCAAAACCTGAGATCGACTATTCAATGAAGATTTGGGCACCAAAACGTTTGTAATAAACGAACAACTTAGCCAAAAAAACATGAATTAGTAGCTCAAAGGTGGTATGAGGTTGATATGAGTGGATATAGAATTTGTAGAGCGAGTATTGGTGAACAATTCAAATAGAAATGAGCATAAATATTGTCATGACCTGTAGGATAAAATCATATAAAAAATGGTAAACAAAGGTTGCTAGTAATAAAGAGCTAGAAGAAAAGAAAGCAAAAGGTTTATGCTTTTGGTGTGAAGAGAAGTATAGTCTTAGACACCAATGTATGAAAAGAATGCAAATATATACACTTGATGTAGGAGAAAAAGAGACAGAAGATGAACAACAAGAGATGGAACAACCAACAATTTCTTTATAGGCAATGGTTGGTACCACCTCCTCTAACTTTTAACAAATGAAGGTAGTAGGATGATATAAAGGAAATATCATTCATATATTAGTGGGTGAGAGTAGTATACAAAATTTTATGGATAGAAAATTGATGGAGGTACTTGAGAATGGCATAAAGGAGATAGATCCATTGATGATTATGGTAGGAGGAGGATTACAACTTCAATATAATCAAAGATGTAAGGAATTCACTTGGATCGTGAGTTGGCAGGAATTTACTATACTGCGTTGGTTATTGAAAAAGGATTACAAGAATGCACGAGGCACCATTTTGATAATGAAGCCTTTGCCACATATAAATGAGGCATATAATCTGATCTTGTGGGAGGAAAGGCATAACAATATTCAACCAATCTCTAAAACCTTACCCTTTAAATCCTCGGCTTTGATAAGCCAACAGAGAGCTTATGAATCTAATCATCAGAAGTGTTTTGATCCCTCAGCCTTAATGACTCATCAAAAAAGTACTGGCGGTCATTACAAGTAGTTTTTTCAAGGAGGTCCTTCCAGGTTCCAAACTTCAGAAAGAAAGGGAAATGTGTCTTGCAACTATTGAAAGAAATTAAGATTGGGGACAATGGTACTATTGATAAATGTAACAAGCTACAGAACAAAAACAAACAAGTTGTACTGTTTAGACCATGGAATCATTTTCAAGTTCTAAAAATGTTAATCTTCAGGACTCACCAAGTTCCAATCAGATCTCCCTAGTGATCTCTACAAGCAATTAATGGATCTCCTCAGCAAACACAAGCCCGAATTTACTGGTGCAAAGAAATGTGATGCTTTTACCGTGATGTTAGCAGGTACTAATTCTTGTTTCTTGACTTCAAACCTTAATTAAGCTTGGATCATTGATAGTGGAGCTAGTGATCACATTACCCCTCATTTGAATTTTTTCACTACATATTCTCCTGTTACTTGTCCTTGTTACATTACTATTCTTAATGGCACTAAAGCAAGAGTTAACATATTGGAGATGTTAGGTTGAGAGCCGATTTTCTTCTTAAAAATGTGTTTCATGTATTAAATATTCATTTCATCCTACTTTCGACCTACAAACTCACTAAACAATTTGCATCTAACCTCATCTTTACCCGAACTTCTTACTATGTTCAAGACCCTTTAATGAGCAAGTTGCTAGACTTTAGTAAAGAGTAAAGAGGGCTTGACTATTTGTCTTGCACATATACTGACTCTACTCGTCCTCATGTTGCTACTGTTCATTCTAATAAATATGTTGATAGAACCAACTGTAGCCTTTGTAATTCTATTAGTACTATTCATAATACTGTTGATTTGTGGCATTGTAAAATGGTTCATATGCCTTATCCTATTATGAAACATATAGCATGTATGCCTACTCTTTCTAAATCGAATAAACTTTGTCAAGTTTGTCCTCAAACACGACAGTGTAAAAGTTCTTTTCCCTCTAGTTCATCTCTTGCTTCTTATGTTTTCAACATGTTACATATTGATATTTGGGGTCCCTATCATACTCCCGTTTACAATGGATACCAGTATTTCTTGACTACTGTGGATGATAACTCTAGGGTTACCTAGACTTTTCTTCTTTCTCATAAAAGTGGTGCTTTCCCCACTCTAAAAACTTTTCTTTCTTATATTGACAAAAGTGATTAGACTCGATAATGCTTTAGAGCTCACAAAAGGAGATGCTCCTGTTTATTTTGCTTAAAAGGCATTGTTCACCAAACTTCTTGTGTTGGAACACCTTAACAAAATGCTAGAGTTAAGCGGAAGCATAAACATCTTCCAAAAATAGTCCGAGCCTTATATTTTCAATCAAATCTACCTTTGTAATTTTCTGGGGAATGCATTCTCACTGCCACCTACCTTATAAACATAATGCCTCTTTTAGTTTTACATTTTTTAGACACCTTATGAACGACTCCACAAAACCAAACCTACTAATTCTTACCTTAAATCTTTTGGTTGTTTGTGCTTTGCATCCACCTTAAAATCTCATTGAACTAAATTTGACCCCAGAGTTGGACCCATGCATTTTTGTTGGCTATCCACCTGGTAAAAAAGGTTACAAACTTTACAATTTTAAGACTAAAAAAGTCCTTATTAGCACAAATTTCATTTTCCATGAGCACTTCTTTCCATACAAACATTTCACTTCCCCATCTTCAACCTTGCCTACTTTACTTTTACCTAACTCCATTTTTCTTTATCTCGAGTCTCCATCTCATATATAACTCCCCACTTCCACCTATACTGAGCTCCCTACTTTTGTCTCTTCTACTTTTCCTTCTCATAGTCCCTTTCCTCCGCCTACTCGGTGATCTACTAGAATCACGAAACCACCTGCTTACCTTCTCGACTACGTCTATCATTTTCCTTTAGGAGCTTCAAACCTAGCTGCGTCTTCAACCTCGAACTTCACTACTCCTACTATTCATTGGTGCAATTTGGTTCAAATTGATTCTCTGTCTATTGCTTTTCATTCTTTTCTCACTACATATATAGAACCCATCTCTTATAGAGAAGCTTCTCAAGATCCAAACTGGGTGTTAGCTATGAACAAAGAAATAGATGCTTTACATGCTAACAATACGTGGCAGATCACTGATCTTCCTCCTCGAGAGAAGGTTATTTCTAGCAAATGGGTGTACAAAGAAAAGCTCAGATCTAATGGTACACTTAAACGCTATAAGGCCAGGTTACTAGTTAGAAGTGATACTCAAAAGGAGAGGGTCGATTACCATGAAACAGTTTCTCTTGTTATTAAACTATCTACTATTAGAGTTGTTATTGTTGTGGCAGCCTCCAGAGCGTGGAAAATTTTTAAACTTGATGTGAATAATGCTTTTTTACATGGAGATTTGGATTAAGACATATATATGCAAATGCCCAAAGGCATTCGTAACCCACTCAACAAAGTTTGTAAGCTTTAGAAATCCCTTTATAGCTTTAAACAAGCCTCTCGACAGTGGTTTGCCAAATTGATGATTTTTCTCAAGTTGTTGGGTTATACGTAGTCTAAAAATGATTATTTTCTATTTTTGAAACGCACTGTAGATCATCTCACTATTGTTGTTGTCTATGTCAATGATATTTTAGTTACTGGCTTAGACATTATCGAGGTTCATCAACTCAAATCTCTATTGAATTCTACTTTTGGCATTAAAGATTTAGGGGAGCTCTATTATTTTCTAGGCCTTGAAGCTATCCCTTTGCCTACTAGAATTGTTCTAACTCAACGGACATTTGCTCGTGAACTTCTTAAAGACACTGGTTTTTTTTAACAAGTTTGCTGTCTCAACGCCTCTTCCTGTAAATCTCAAGTTTTCTGCAGATTTTGGCGAACCTCTTCCAAGCGCTACTCATTACAAAACAGTAATTGGGAAACTCAACTTTCCCTCTCACACTAGGCCCGACATCCCCTTTGTTATGCGACCTCTCAGTTAATTCTTGCAAGCACCTAATCAGCCTCATCTTCTCGCTCTGGAACATGTTCTCCACTATCTTAAAGGCACTATTCACTAGATTATTCTTCTGAGAGTAGTAGATCGACTAAATCTCCAAGCCTTTAGTGAATCAGATTGGGCTACTTGTCTAACTACTAGAAAGTTAGTCACGAGATCCTTGGTCTTACTTAGTAATTCTCCCATTAATTAGAAATAAAAAAAAGCATAGCATTGTTTTTAGGTCATCTGCGGAAGCAGATTATAGAGTCATGGCTCATGTAGCTTCCAAAATTACTTGGTTTATGCAATTATTAACAAAATTAGGGGTCCTAAATTTAAAACATGTTGCTTTGCATTGTGACAATCAATTAGCTCTTCACATCGCCAAAAATTCAGTTTTTCATGAAAGGATCAAACACATTGAATTATATTGTCATTTTACTAAGGAAAAGGTTCTTAAAGAACTTATTCACTTAATTTATTCACTAACCAAACAACAACTTGCCAACATCTTAACCAAGGCATTGTCCACTCCTCAGCATAAGGAAGGGGGAGGGGGTGTTGCAGGAGCCCATACAAATACCAACTCAGCATTAGTCTGTTAGGTTGTTAGTTAGTTTCACATTTGTTAGAAGTTTGTTATTTTATTCCTTTTTATACATAAGAGTTGTATATATCTCTCCCCTATACATACCAATAGAGAATATAATAATAATATGAAGTACCCAAAATTCTCTCTGCATATTCCTCTCTACTGCTTCTTGTTCTCTGCTGAAACAGATCTGAAATAGTGAAAACATACAATGAAAATTGCCACTAAATTTATAAAGTAAATAGGAAATAGGTCATAAATGAATCTTAGTACGATGTGTATAAGTTAGTCTAGCTCATTGCTAGAGCAATAGAAAGGAGAGTCATATCAAAAATTGATAGAATATGAACACGTTTTTAAAGAATCCACATGACTGCCACTTAGAAGAGAACATGATCACATAATCCAATTGAAAGATGGAGTAGAGGCAATGAATTTAAAGCCTTACATATATGCTAGAGTGCAGAAATAAGCTATTTAAGAGTTGGTGGAAGAGATGCTTAAGTAAGGAATCGTCCAAGAAAGTGTTAGTTCTTTTGCTGCTTCTATTATTTTGGTTAAGAAGAAGGATGGTACGTTGAGATTTGATGTGGATTATATCCTTGAATAAATGCACTATTAAAGATAAATTCTAATTTCTTGATGAGGTTTTGTTAGATAAACTTAGTGAGGCTAAATACTTTACGAAATTGGATTTAAGGGTTGAACGAATATTATCAAATTCAAATGAATCCTAATAATATTCACAAAACATCATCCAAAACTTATCAAGATTACCATCAATTTTTGGTGATGCCATTTAGATTGATGAATGCTCGAGCAACTTTTCAGAATTTGATGATTGCAATTTTCAAGAATTATTTGAGTAAACTAGCGTTAGTTTTCTTTAATAATACATTAGTACAAAATAAAGAATGGGAACAACATATGATTCATTTAAAGGAGGGTGTTGAATCGCATAATGGAGACTTGTTTACGTTGTATGACCAGTAATATCCCTCGTCAATGACATTGCTGGTTATCTTTGGTACAATGGTAGGTAGACTTATCCTTTGCATATACTGTATCGAGCTAGAAATTTAAGTAAGGTTGACACCGAGGTGACTCATAGGCCTAGATTCATATGTTTTCAATGGATCAATTTATAAGTTAGGCTCAAGCTCAGGCGTAGATCTAGACCGACTCGAAACTCAACTATTCTAAGTAAAGAGTTAGGCCTCGAGTAGACCCAGACCTAAGAAGTCCAAGCTCGAATTCAGTTAAATAAATATTATTTTATATTTTTAATATTGAAAATAATTATTAAAAAAATTGTGGAGCCAACCATTGTCATCCCTAAATTGCCCTTCAAATCCTCTGGTCCCTCTACCCTATACCAACCCTGTACCACTCCATCTCAACCACTCATTTGTGTGACCACTCATTTATGTGGACTCATTCACATAAATAAGTGGTTGAGATGGAGTGACATTGTATTGGTACAAGGTAGGGGGACCAGAGGATCACGTCCCCCTAAATTGAGTGTTTTATGCTGATTAGGCTATGAGAGAGAAGCAGCCATTAAACTGATCCAATTTCCTATGAAACATACTCATAATCGAGTGAAGCAGACCGCTGACAAACGCAGAACAGATAGACAATTTCAACCTGGTGATTTAGTTTATGTAAAGTTGCAACCATATTGCCAGCATACTCTTTGGAATCAAAATAACCAAAAGCTGGGATCTATTTATTTCAGCCCTTTTCCAATAGCTCCACATATTGGCACTGTTGCCTATCGTTTGTAACTACCAGAGACAACTCGGATGCATCCTAGTTTCCATGTTTTCAACTCAAGAAACATGTTGTTCCATTCACATGAGTATTTGAGTAACCAGACTCCCATCCATCCGTATTAAAGTACCCAATAGCAGTGTTGGACAGACAATTGATCAATCGGAAAAAAAAAAACCTGCTATGAAACTTTTGATTCAATGGTCAGTAGATAACGCAGAAGGCTGTTCTTGAGAGTATTCGTATGTTGTGGTCAACGTCATCAAAGTGGAAGGTATTGTTATGTGAGGATGAGTTATAGAAGTGATGAAAGGAGGAAGACGATGAACAAGAGGAGATTAAATCAGAATGCACAACACGTGTAATACAATGAATGGTTGAATGTAACAAAGTAAGAAGGTAGTTAAAGACAAGCAAGAAGGTAGTTTAAGACTATGTATCAGGAAAAAACGAATCTTTCAACCACTAACGAATATCTTTTCTTCTTGAATTACTCAATACAATTAGCTAGGGTTTCCAATAATTACTTATCATTAGATTGATATCTGTCAGACCGTTGTGCCCATATTGTCAATCTTCGTTTATGGGTGAGTTTGAAACCAAGTGAAGAGTCAGCTTGATATGACGTTTTCAAGCTTGACTTTGAAACTTCAGTGTCAGCTTGATATGACGTTTTCATATACTTGAGATTAGAAATCTTAACTTGGAAATGTTGCTCTGCTTTGAGTTTCTTCAACTTTGATTTGGAAGATGGTGCATAGAATTTCTAGATAAGAAATTGGAAAAGACAAGTGTAAGTGGTAGAATTGGTAGAAAGTTGAAAGCGCTTTTCTCTTCATTGTCTGTTCTTCAAACACTGAATAGGAATTTGCGACTATTCAAGCTTTAATACGGGGAAAACCAATATCAGATTCAGATTCAGATGCTATTATTCTTGTTTTATTCAATCGATGAATATAAGATTACTGACATGTTACATAACTAGCGGAGAAAGGAATAGAGATTCTGGGAAACAAGTATTTCATTCCATCATCTGACATATCCCCTCCAAGAATCATTCTCATTATGTACGGAATTGTCTCAGTAGCTCCTTTCCTTTACCGCTGAAAACCATACTTCTTTTAGCAATACAAAATACAGAATTCACTTCAATAAAGAAAATCCGTAAAGACTTCTGCTGGAGTACCAACAAATCAATGGATGTTTCAATGGTTTAAATCTGCATTAATCCTTCAAAAACTTCCATGGCTGAAGCTGGCAAACCCAGAAGCAAATTTATGCTTTTTCTCTCTTTACCATGAGACAGGAATAGAACTACTTCCTTCTCAGGCAAAGCCACAGGCCCTGACGAAATAGGTTCTCCCCATCCAAAGTCTGTGATGTGGAAGGACAACTTAGACCAGGTTGTGATCAAAAGAGTTGCAGCAAGAGAAGGCCTAGCTCTTGTGACCTCAAAATAATCAACGGCTGATCTCATGTAATCGTCATTAACCATTTTAACTGCATCATGAACTAGCCCTACTGCAAAGGATAGTGAATTCTCTAGTATCTCTCCTGCTTTGCACACAGCATTTGCTAGGACAATTCCATTGCCGCAATATCCTTCTGGTAATGGTGGCACAAATTTAGCCCTTCCATCTACTGCAAACAGCAGTTTTGTCTGTTGATCAGGCACCATTCTTAGTGCTTGACATCTAGCTCTCCAGACAAAGGCTGAAAGAGCCTCAAATGTTGTGCACTTGGTTAAAACTCCATCTTCTATGGCCTTTCTCTTGAGCTTTTCAAGCTTCTCAGGATCAAAACAGAAGGCCCTGTACTGCATTTCTTCTTCATAAAGCTTGCTTGTTTTTGATATGTCCTCAATCTCAGCGAACTCATGGTGTGGAAACTCTATCTTAGGAGGGTTACGGACTTTCAGTAAGTTTCTCTCCAGGAAAGGAGGGACTGTCAGCGGCAAGCCCCTGGCAGTTTCGCCCCAGGAGTTCACAAATTCCATGGCACCGATTCCATCGAACATACAGTGGTTCATGCACAAGCCAAGAACAAATCCTCCGTCTTTGAATTTCGTTACCTGTGATGCAAGATTAAATTTTGACGAAATCCCAGATAGAAAATTCAGTCTTGCGAACTATATATGCTCTACCATACGAAACACGTGTACTTGTCCTGAGAACTCTGTTGAAATTAACAATATCTGTAAAACGAAAATGCCATGTTGGACCTGATAGGCTGATACTGTTGCTCTATTCTTACATGTGTGATCGACCAAGTTCATATCTGCTAAAAATGAAGCTTCATATTGAATAGAAAGCAAGAAATGGCAGTCTTTCGTGTTCTTAAAAACAGACTTCTGGCATTCAACTATGATCATTCTCTTCAGGTTAAAAGAATTGAAAAATAAACTTGCCAAATACCATAAGAACTGAAAAGAATCTATGTTTCTGCTGCATAGTTTAAACCATTCTTCCTATTGTTTTAAATTATCACAAACTTATTCCAATGTATACCGCGAATGATTGGAATTTTCTAAGAAAACAAATTTCAAAGTAGACCTGTTTAGAGTCGAACCAGACCAGCTTAGAGTCGATATAACCCAGGTCATCAACATCAATACGATTGAGAATCAGTGCCCACAGAATTCGCATACCTGAGCCACCAGAGGAGGAATCTGCAGTATGTTTTGAGCACCAGGGATGTCGTAAACCAATTTCCCAAGTGTCGCAGGGTCAGGTTTTGTTAAGTCTCCTAATTGTTCTATTGTACAATCAGCTTCAGCTTCCACAAACACTGCACCCTCTCCAGTGCAATCAACTATAAGCTTCCCTTCTGTGCTAATTGTTAACCGACCTGCAAGTGGATAATAATGAACAAGAACTTTTGACAATGCATTCTTGATAACATCCACAGCATCCTCATTTCCTTTGTCATCAGCTTTGAAGCAGTAAATGGTTCTAACTATCACCGCAATGTTTTGGTCAAGGTTCGAGAGGAAATAAAGACCCTTTTCTGTCTCCTCTGCAGGAGTCACAAGAGTTGGTTCTTCTTGCTTAACTGTAAGTTGCAAGGCCTTACTGCTTTCAGGTGCCATTGGAAAGTTAAGACACTAATTGAATCCTGCCCACAAAGGAAAGAGTTATTTTGGGAAAATAACAGATGATGCTATTGGCAGAGAAATAAAGTGACAATAATTCGTAGGAAGCACACCTTCAAGCACAGCAATATAGAATTGCAGACAAATGAGCAGCAGAGAAACTAAGATCCTTGGTACAGATTTTGAGAAAAGTAAGTGAAGTTATATAGGAAGAGATAGGCCAGTAATTGGACAACCGTGAGTTTTGGTTAACAAAATGCTACAAACATGACAGTGACAGGTGGAGAGTACTGTTTGAAACAATCATACGTAAGGTTGTTTTAAGGGAGGAACGTATCCAAAATCAGAAGAGAAAACAGATTCTTTTCGTTTACCCTTTGATTTGAACATTTTGTCCTCTCTGCAGTATCAACAGAAGGTGTCATATGGGTTGGGGTAGGCTACTGGCCGAAGAACCAAAACATTACCTGCAGCCAGCAATTCCTGAAAGTAGTGTAGAGCAAATCTAATATTAGTTGGTAGGGTTGGCGTCCAAATTTTGATTACTTGATGTTTTTTTTTTATCATAATCTTTTTTAAACAATAATTGCTTTTGGTCCGTGCCATATTCAATTATAGATTAAGGCATAGTTGATCCCCTTTTAGCTACAGTCCAATACAAATTATTTTTCTGAGGCCGAAAGTTAGTAGTAAGTTACTTAGGGGCAAGATGTTTACTACAAAATGGTATTCACGTAAGTTACTTAGGGGCAAGATGTTTACTACAAAATGGTATACAAGAAACCAACTTTTCCTACAGTTTTTGTTTATCCTGTAGACTGCAGTTATATCTTGTGCAAAGTAGGAAGTGAATTTAATAATATATATACTGCCCTGCTAGTTAAAACTTCTTCACCTTACTTCAAGTGATAGTCTGATCAAAATCTGTACAGTACAGGGATTCTCACAAAGATGGATCATTTATACTTTCTGTTCCATTATTCCGAGTCCAAAAACTTGTGTGTTTTATCTTACAACTAGATCAAATATAAGTCTTCCCAATATATGACACTACACTTTTGATTGGAGAGTTATGTCTATAAAGCCCAACTCTTTTTTGTTGTGCACCACAATTTAGCTGTAATTAAGGAACTGTAGCAGCAAACTTTGGCAGGAAATTTAATAACGATATAGTTGACTCAAGGATCGAAACTTGTAAAGTCTTATGAATTAACATAAAAACTTTTCCTCAGTCGAATGCAATCAGAGTATTGCTCATTGAGTAGGTAGACAACCTCAACAGCCAAAGATGGGCAAATTACCAAGTGCGGCACAGCCTGCCCTCCCACGTAATGCTTTACGCCAAAGGTACGCCGTCTACAAGCAACGTAAGCTGCTATCTTTACATTAGAAATTTCTGCTGTGAACCAATGAAATTAGAACTTTGAAGCCTTAAAAGTAGTTGCGAACAAAGATTTACACCTAATGTTGAATCAAGAAAATTAATTTCTACTCATTTGTTAAAAAAGGCGGTCAACAATTACATCTAAAAGGGCTAACAAAGGGGGTGGCGGAACTGCATAAATATCTACTTAAGGTCAGGTAAGTAAGCACTTGATTTCAGCACTAGTATGGTACAAACAAACTCAGTTGTGTGTTTCTTTTTTTGTTTTTTGTTTTTTTAATCTGGAAACCGTCATTAGATCCAAATGGCGATCCTGGTATATCATCAACAGGTACAGTGTTGAAACACTCCTGGGAGATCCTGTCTGCATAGTACACCACAATTCATGTATAAGGCTCAAAAGTAACCTTCTGATTAAGATTGATTACGCATCATCATCTCCATCACCATCCTTGTCTGCATCATCATCAGCCTCATCGTTCTCTTCAGCTTCTTCCCCTTCATCATCTTCATCGGACATGTTATTTATCACCTCTGTGATTATATCTTTAACCTCTGCTTTTCTATGCATTAGGTCCACACTGAAGTGAGTACCTAAACAAGAATATACAAGTATGATTAGTGAACATGAATCAAACCACAAGTGTTGTGTGCCATAGAAAAAAGATAAGCCATTAAACATACCAAGTTGTCTGAGAATATCGGATAAAGTTGCCTGCAGATTGACAAAAAAATCATTTAGAAATAATGGAACTATACTAAACATTGAGCACTGATCCAAACCATGCAACATGCACTTACAGTATTGAAATCTACTTCCTTCAGAATATCCACAACAACAGCATGCATCTCCTCTCTGGTGGGTTCGACCTTGGTCTTCTTGCTAGATTTGGCTTTGCCTTATTTTACCACATTGGAAGGCAGAAGACATAATCATATGATCAATATGCATTGCATGATTGATAATGTAATGAATACAAAGACAAGTTGTTTTAAGGTAGAAAATTTAACTACACTTCTTAAAAACAAGAATGAAAAACTAATACACTACATGAGATCATCACCAGTCAATGACTAATCTTTGTTGGAGACTGCATCAGGAAAAACTATATCCAAACTCAAGGAAAACCATAATCACATGAACCACATTATTTTCTAAGGAAAAAAAAAAACACTATAATACAAACTTATTCCCCGTTAGATGTTGCAAACAACCTCATGTGAAAAACTCTGGATTGAATTTGTATTAGTACAATGAATGCACTGACTGGCTTTAATGCCTGCAATCAAGCACTAAGAAAACCACCACTTTCTTAAGGCTTGAATACACCTTGTTCTCCACTTCAAGCATCCTTTTATTGGAATTCAACTTTCCATTTTACCAATTTTGGTACTACCAAGTATTTCTTTCCCAAGTTTATAAAAACTAAGGTGTTGACTAACAGATAATGAATAAAATGTCAAAAGGCTTAAAAAAAGCAAGTATAAAAAAAAGCAAATAGATAAAACCTATAAACATTAGACAAACAAAGCCCTAATCTGGTTTATCAAACACAAAGCACTAGAACATCTGCAAAAAGAGAATGAGAAGAATTCACCTTGATCTTTCACAGAACCCCTTGCTAGTGACTTGCCTGACTCTTTCTTGCTAGCTGTTTTGTCCTTGGTGGAGGCACTCTGTTCTTTAGTTCTTTCCTTTTCAACCTTCTGCTTCTTAGATGAAGATCCCTTTGTCTTAGAAACAGATCCAGAAGTTCCATCAGTATCTTTAACTCTTCGTTTTGATGATGAGCCAGAAGACATTTTGGTAGATTTTGAAGAACTTTTAACAGGCTTCGCAGTGGTGTTCTTCGCAGGTGTAGATTTGTCCTTTCTTTTAGCAACTGAACTCTCCTTCTCAGTTTTCCCTGCTTTAGTCTTCTTGGTAGACATTTGCTCCTTTGGCTGATTTTTCTCTTCCTCTGATTTGCTATCCTCATGATCACTCCCATCTTTTTCAGACAAATCATTGCCATCCTCATCTTCATCCTCATCTTTAGCATCGGGAGATTCAACTTTATCTTCATCCTCACCCTTTGACAAGTTCTTTCCTTTTTCCGTGGAGGATGGGGTTGCTAGTTTCTTTTTCTACATAACAGTAAGACACAAAATATATTGAAGATTCTTATCTAAAGATAGTTGTAATAAAATCAAATGATTATCATTAAGAGTAATCCCTACAAAGTAAAAAATAACAGCATAACTGGACAGCAACAATAAAATGAAAAATACAAAAAAAAAAAGAAAAATAAATACTATGAGAACCTTCTTAATTAATTCAGAGCAAACATAAACTCACACAATTCTAAGATGTAGTTGGAAATTTAACGCACAGTCACAATAATGCAACAATGATTCAGATTTCAAGAATCCTGAGGAAACCATGGTTAAGAAATGTCAAGAATACAAACGTAAGGACTTCTATCCATAACACAGTATCATCTGCCCAACAATTTTCTTCTTCATTTAGAATGCCGTAAGAAACATCAAGTTTAAACACCTAGCATAAACATAGGAAAGCACCTTTCTCCAAACACCAACATGTCATTATATTAAGAAAAAACTAAAGTTTCAGAGTTAAAAAATCTGGTTCACATGCATTCCAAACATAACCTTAAATAATTTACTAACAAAATAAAAGGCTTCACGATGCAAGGGGAATTCCACAGGACACAAACCTTGGCTGGTGTAACTGATGCCTCTCCAGAAATCCCACCTTTGCCAGAAGAAACTTTTCGCTTCTTACCCTTCTGAAATCAAATCAGCATCATCTATCACTATTTATTTTAAACCAGAAAACTGCAACACTCTGCAACTAGAAAAAAGTTGAGAACGGGAAACCTGTTCCTTCTCAGCAAGTAAAAGGTCAGTTGTAGGATGTGGGGATTCTAAAAACTCGAATATCTTTACAGTGAGTTCTTCCTGAAAAGATATGCCAATAACAACCAATAAATTCGAGATGAAATTAGATTCTAATTTTAATGAAATTGAAATATCCAGATATTTTTCACGATCTGACCTTTCTGACATTGGCTTTATTTATCGGAACATTAAGCACATCACAGAAGTCCATCAACTTTTCTTTAACACACTTGTCAAGCTTTTCCTTTACTTTAGCCTTCTGTTTTTCCTGCAAAAAGTTTTGAAGTCTGCATTAAGAATTACTTTTAGCACCAGCAATAGTTAATGCATAAGTTGATAGTCGTGCAAATCAGCAAAGTTCAAGTGAGCATAATTCATGGACATAAATCACATGCATAAACAGGAAGATTTAAAAAATGAATAATTTTCAGCACTTAGTCGAAGACCTCATTCTCAGCCCAAACAAAGCCTGAAAACTGGCCTATGTTCCTCTTCAGATTGTGCACCTGCAAAAAGAACAATAGTTGAAAATCAAAGAGGAAAGCAACAACTAAATGAGGTTGAGAGTAAAAGGAATATTAAAAAAATGATATACAAGAAAAAAGTAAAGGGTAACCATTCAAAAGACAGATCTGGTCAAGCACCTTAGCTTTCTTTCCAAAGAGTATTGTATGAAGCATTTGCAGATTGTCATCAGGTTTTCTCTTGGACAACTTGAAAGCAACTGAAACAGTTCACAATATCAGACAAAAAATAAAGCCAGTCTGCTGTCACAACAAAGTCATAATTAGTAAATAACAAAGAGAAAAGAAACAAATCTTTAAGTCTCTTCAACAGAGAAATATATGCTTCACGTCAAGAGATAATATGAAATCTTCATGTCAACTGTGTTTACCCTAGATTTACACAAGAATATCCATCTTCCACATCTTCTAGCAGTTGTATCATTACCAATAAGATACAAAAGTATAAACAAGAGAGTATAAAGCAGGCTGAACTTAAAGTACACCAATATACTATATCTAGCTCAGAATGCTAAGGGGCTCAATTCTTTCATTTGGCAAGATGAAAACCTTGAATAAATCAGGAGGTTCATGACAGTGGAAATTAAAGGTAGAAACAGGAAAAGCTCTTCCCCTATGTCCATCATATCATATACGATAAAAAATAATGACAGCAAGTAATTTTACAAGCCTGCATCAAGAATCACCCACGGTGATGCTTACTATAAAGTGGACTTTTAATACATTCATTTCAGACGCAAACAAGAGGATCTCTTTGCTCCATTTAAGATTAAACTAGACATTTCAATCAGTTTCAGGACAAACAATTTAAAGAAACTCAAGAAAGCAAGAGAAAAGTACCATTTGGGATGTCCTTCAAAGGCGCGCCAGTTCCCTGAAATAACAAAAAACTTGAAAATTACTACAACTACTCCAAAATTCAACACCTAAATTCCATAAAAATACAACAAAGAAGCAGTAGGCTAGATGGAGCTGACCTTCTGAATAGACAAGGGCTTAGTAGCGGATCTCCCGGCCTGAGGCGAGGAGTAGCGCTCCACCGTCTTTCTTTCCCTAGTAGGCCTCTCGCTGCTCGGCGTTACCGCCTCTTTAGCTTTGCCTTTTTCACTCTCTGCCTCCTCCTCCTCTTCCTCCTCCTCCTCCTCGTTCATTTCCTTCGCTTTCACTTGCTCAGTCTCAACCTCAACATCTTTCTTATCCGAAGAAGCTTCTAGAGTCTTCTTCTCTTCTTCTTTTTCTTCTTCTTCAGGCTTCACTTCCTCTTTCTCTTTCTCTTTCTCTTTCTCTTCCACAGGAACTGCTGCTTCCTCCTCTGGTTTCTTTTCCTCTAGGGTTTCGCTTGCCATGGACCACGCGACCAAATCGAGAAGAAACCAAACAACAAGTATTGATAATCAAAGAAAACCCTTAATTCGGAGAAACCAAATAAATGCTAGGGATCAGGGACACTGAATTTGATTCAGATTGGGGATTTTTGGAGGAAAAATGGGCGGGGGTTCAAAATTTTGCTTTCCCAAATAGAGAGCGGGCTTTAGCGGTTTATTTGGACCACCGTCAAAGACACCGAGCTCAAGGTCCTTCTTTGCTCCCGCTTGTATTCAATTTTTTTTGCTCTATACGACAACGTAGCACTTCAGAATCTAATTGGCCGGTCACGTGAGCGTACTCTTACTTAGATGGCCAGTCACGTGAGATACTTAGACCCTATATTCCGCTCCACGCAAGTAAAGTCTTAAACTACTCGGCTTAGATTGGAGATGGAGAATCCGAATCCAGTTCCGACCCGACCCTGTGAACCAGAACTCGACCTCTACACCATTCCCAGCTACTCTAGTAAGTAACCTCCTCTCTCTCTCTCTTTGATTGTTTTCTCAGAAAATAGTTTCTCTCGGAAAAATATTCTATTATTTTGTTTATGATATTTGGTTCCTTTAGGTTGGTTTACATGGGACGACATACACGAGACGGAGAGGAGCGCATTGAAAGAGTTCTTCGACGGGAGGTCCATGACGAGGACTCCCAAAGTCTACAAAGAATACAGAGACTTCATCATCAACAAGTTCCGCGAAGATTCTTCTAGAAGGCTCACGTTCACCGAGATTCGGAAGTCGTTAATTGGAGACGTTAACTTGATCCACAAGGTGTTTCGCTTCTTGGAGAAGTGGGGACTTATTAACTTCGGCGTAGTTTCATCTCGGGATGATGACCCCGACAGCAACGAGTCGGGAAACGTTAGGGTTGAAGACGGGGCTCCGAATGGGGTCCGAGTCGTGGCCACCCCGAATTCTTTGAAGCCTATCTGGGTGCCCCGCCGACATGTCGGCGACGTTGTTGAGAATGGAGTTAAGTTGCCGCCATTGGCTTCTTATTCGGATGTGTATAGTGACTTGGCAAAGCCAAAGAGGTTTTTGTGTGGAAGTTGCAGTGGAAATTGTGATTCAGGCAGATACGAGCACGATAAGGTATCCTCAAAAATTAGACCTTTTCATTGAATTATTCTGCAAATTCTTGTATTGTATCTTATTGCGTCGTATTTCACTTATTTGGAGTATTCTAATCATCATTCAGCAGGGTGACTATGTGATGTGTGTAAAATGTTATAAAGATGGAAACTTTGGAGAGAACAAGAGTAAGGATGATTTCAAATTTATTGACAGCAGCTCGAAGGAAGCTGTTTGGACCGAGGCCGAGATTTTGCTTCTTTTAGAGTCTGTTTTGAAGCACGGGGACAATTGGGACCTTGTTGCTCAAAGTGTCCAAACGAAGACTAAACTAGATTGTATATCTAAGCTTATTGAGCTACCATTTGGGGATTTTTTGTTGACGTCTGTGACTGGAAGGGGTAATTCCGGTGTATTGAGTGGAAAGATAAATGGGACTGAACAAGTTCCATTATCTCCTCCGGATCATATACAAGAAGTAAAGAGTGAGGGTGAATTGCATGAGAATACGGATGAAACTGAGCAAAATGGAGATTCAGTGACTGAGGCTCATCCTTCAAAAAGACAATGTGTTGCTTCTCTTTCCGATGGTGGTAGTTCTTTGATGAAACAGGTATGATCAGTTACTCGAAGTCCAGCGTGAAGATGTTTAATGTGTCTCTTGTTCAATTTTGTTTTCATCTTAATTAGTTGAGAATTGTGTCAAGGATCTAATGCATGACTAATTTGTTGGATGAAGTGATCACTTGGCTATTGATCTGTTTTGTAGAAAGTTTAAGGGAACCTTCTATAGTAATGGGGGTTTCTTATACTATTTTGGCTACATATGGGTTCTTCATCTCTTTACATCAAAAGTATCATGACTCTTGTTTTTTCTTTCTATTCGTACTTTCCATTTTACCATGTACTCTGTCTAATTCCCAATCTTTCTTTAGGTTGCTTTGATCTCGACCTTGGTTGATCATGATATCTCAGCTGCTGCAGCTGATGCTGCTGTTGCAGCACTTTGTAATGAAACCTCATTTCCAAGGGATATATTTGATGGTGAAGTAGACTTCCTGACCAACAGGTTTTGTTCTTCGGATGTCCATTCTGAATTAGAGAGGTTTATATGAAATTGTCTCCTCTAATGTTAATAAGATTACTGGTTTTAACTTGTTTACCGGCATGTCTTTAATTATTTATAATTTATATTTTCAGACCCTGTCCTTATGAAGATTCCGATATGAAGGAGAGACCCGCTCATGCAGGTAATTATAGTAAATGCATTTTTGCACCTCGATCCAGGTGGTATTGAGAAACAAAATCACTGCAGTGCTGTCTACACTGTGGATTATGCTTGCGTGATCACTATAAATCATGATGAACTCATTTTTTCCCCACTTTAAATGCCATTTTTCCCTTTCTTGTTTTTTAAGATTACCTACTATGTTATTTAAATTCAGTCTCTTCATTCATCTATATCTTTTTCAGATACTACAGAAACATCCCAAATGCAGGATGATGTACCTTTAACTTTGCGGCTTAGAGCTGCAGTAGCAACAGCTCTTGGATCAGCTGCTGCTCGTGCCAAGTTGTTGGCTGATCAGGAAGACCGAGAAATTGAGAATTTGATGGCAGTCATACTGGAGACGCAGGTAGAAGGATGTTTTTCATTTCAATCTTCATTTTATGCAATGCAGAGTTAAAATTAGATAATTTAGAAGTGGCTACTGATACATGCTCTTTTGTGGCTGAATCATCAGTTGAAGAAACTGAAATACAAAGTAAAGCATTTTGATGATCTGGAAGTTATAATGGAAAAGGAGTATGCCGAACTGGAGGAATTAAAAGAATCTCTGATTGATGAGCGGATAGATGTCATACAAAGAGCAATTACTTCTGGCATACCTAAATGGAGGGATTATAGTGGTGCAAAACCTTACAGTGGGAGTTAGATCATTCTACTGTTGAGAAATAGAATGTAGATCTAGCATTTATAGGATTCTAATCTTCAACTTAAGCTTACTTTCCTGCTATTTTGAAGCAATCTGCTTACCTAAGCCTAGGATGGGTGTATTTGACACAAGTTGCTTATTACCTTGTATTAATGAACTGCTAACAGTCCAAATTCGGTATTTAATTTGATCCTACATAGTCTTTAATTTTAAGGACTTCAATTTTTTTTACCATAGAAAATACTACAAGGCACTTTAACGTTCTTTACATTTATAAGACCCTATTCCCACTGGGACAAAGCTGCTTATTTCCTTTGTTGTGAATGTGATACTGATTTTAGTATGACTATAACGTGTGGTAAAATTTTTGTTCAGACTTACGGTTTTATGTTAATTCATCATGGAACAGAAATAGCAGTCACTTTCAAGCTGGTCTTGATTCTGTTTGTGTCCTTTTGTGGTTTCATCTGGAAAGATATTTACTACTTACATTTCAAAGCTGAAGACAGTACAAGTGTCTGGATTTTTACATAGTATTGCAGTAAGTAAGATTACAGAAGTCTTGCTGGAAATCAGACCAAAACTATTAGAAAAACACTCCACACCACACAAATATTCAATCTTGTCCGGGTCTCATCCCAGACAAATACAAAACTTGCCTTGAGACCCCGTTGCACAGGTTGCACTCAGATACTTTTCATGCAGAACTTTCTTGCATTCAGCTACGCACTGAGCAAGTGTGCATGGGTTGATTTGTATGCTAAACGCTGCCTCCACTGTTTGTGGACCCAAAGCCATTAACACAAGCACCAGAACCATAACCATCACTCCCAATTTCGCTGCTTGGCTCTTCATGTTCAAACTTCTTCTACTTGCTTACTGTACTACTCCAATCTTGTCTGGAACATGGCCAAAACAGCCCCACAATTTATAGAGAGGGCATACACCTCTAGAACGATTACCGTTGATGAGCGACACATTTAAAAACAGATATCACTAGAAAAACAGCAAACCAATGTCCAATGGCCTGAGGCCCTGATGAAACAAACCATTCACATTCTAGTGGCGTCTGCTTTTGCAACAATCCACCAGGAATTAGTATAAACCAATTAACGACGAGCAGATAGCCCCGACTCTGCGCTACGTGTTGGTCGTGGATTCCAATGTTCGTTTGCCAATCACTGTTTAACATTACCCTCCCACTTGCGGCTCATAAACGACATTGACGAGACGGTGATTGGGCGCTGTTTGTTAGTATACCTCTATCAAATTGCCGACAGATTGGGCGGCGGAGAGCATCGGGTCAAGATCATTGTATTCAATCAAAGGCACCAAACTCTTCGGTTAGTCATGGCGTTAAAAAAACATGGTCATCGTTAAATATCTTTGAAGTTTTTCATCGATAATAATTATTTTGCGAAATGCAAAACATTCTGTCTACAAAAAATAATGTAAGAGACAAAAAAAGGTTTATTTACTGATTATTTTATTTAACAAAAAATAATTTTAGAAGACTAATTTTAAATTTTAAAAAGTTCAATTTTAATTAAAATTAGAAGATTTTCATATTGATATAAAAAAAATAAAAAGTCTTGATATGCTTAATTCAAAATATACAAGTAAAATAATATGGAATTTTCATGTATTTTTTATTAGTTTGAATTATTTTAATAGAATTTTATAATATTATATGAATTTGTATTAAGCATTTATCAAATTATTTTAATAAACATAACCGTCCAATATCTGTTACATATATGATGGAATTTATATCATTATTATTATTACACACAATCCAAAGTTTACATATATGATGGAATTTATATCATCATTATTATTACACCCAATCCAAAGTTTCGCAATTTAAAGAGGTCTGATAATTCGCAACTTTAACCTTATATAATAGAGAAGTTGTTTCTAGACTAGATTAACCATATCAAAATTCAAGTTAATATTTACTCAATTATTTATTTAATTAAAATAAATATTTTTTAGATGCCTTTTGAAAATTATTTTTAATATAAAATAAATAGATTCATTCAAGTTAATTTATAATATAAAAGATTATGGCCTTTAAGAAATATCTTTTTATTAAAAATAAATTAATAATGTAAAAATAATAATTTAATTAAAACATAAAAAGTTCGAATTTAAAATTCAATTCGTTTACCGAAATCAAAACAGTCTTGTAAATTGCAGGCCCAAAATGTTGTTCGACCAAAAAAATGAAAGGGGTCCGTTTAATCGTACACAAATGCCGCCAGTTTCCCTCCTTCCCAAACAAAGCAGCTCCAAGTGCAACATACACTCTCAAAACGCAGAGCTATGACCAGGCGACGCCTCCGCCTCTCCTCTTACTCCGACGAGGACGAGGACAATGACATTCATCTCCAGGAATCCGCCGCCGAGCAACGTCCTTCCGTTGCTAACCCTAGCACTCTAATTCCAGAACCCGTCCCTATTTCCGACGACGAGCTCATCGACGTCTCCGACGACCTCGACACACCTCCTCCTCCTCCTCCTCCTCCTCCACCTCCAGAGCCCGAGTCTGAACATTTCTCGTACGAGTCTCGTCCCGCACGTCCGTTGAGCTCCGACGAGGGCTCCGGTTGCCCGGTGAGTGATTGTCTTTCGAGGATGGGATTGAGATTGAAGAGAGAGTGGTTGGAGTCTTGTATTCGTGGACTTGACCTTGATGTTGCGACAATGGCGAAGCTGTGTTTCGAACAATTCTTGTTCTTTGATATGAATTACTTTGGCGGAGGTGTGCTTCCTCCGAATGTTGATTCCATGCATCTCGTTGATCTCTCGGGACCGTTTGTGCTGCAGGTAACCTTAATTTTGTGTGCTTTTGTTTTTTATAAAAATTTGCATTCATGGTACAGAATTATTCATCACGTTGTAAAGTTTTAGTGAACTAGGACTTATTACTTGTACCGTCGTGATACGAAGTTAATAAATTACTTGGAATCGGTTTTTCGGTTGGAGTTTATTCTTACCCTGTGAATCAATTCGTTTTTCAGGTAGATGAGATAGTTAATATAAGTTGTCCTCTAAGGGACAGGTATCAGGAAGCACCTCCTGGGAGCAAGAGGTGTCTCAAACTATCTATGACAGATGGTGTTCAGCGGGTTTTTGGCATGGAATATAGGCCTATCAAGGATCTCAAAGTCTTGGCTCCTGCAGGATTAAAGGTTTATCTTCTGTGGACTATATAAATGGTCATACTTTTAGATTATTCCTTTTATAATAGTGAGTGTTAGTTCGGATGATTGTCATATAAAATTTGTCAGATTAAATAGAACAATATATTATCTTTTAGGAAATAACACATTTTCTCATGCTTTCATAGTAAGTCGTTCCCTTTTAATCATCTGGCACCTGACTGCATGACTACACATGCCAGGCTGCTAGCAATTGCCTCTTTAACAGTATGCCAAAATATCATCATGATGATTTTAAGTTAATAGAGAGATCATGGTGTTTTAAACTTTATCAGGAATCTAGTTCATAAAGTTGATGTCCTGGATAAACAGTAAAAGAAGGTCTAGGTGGAGAAAGGAAACTGATGCTGAATATTCGTCTCAAAAAATGCCCGTCATAGTTAACTGTAAGCTTAATTTTTTTGTAGATTGTGATCTGCAATGTTCATGTTCGACGTGGGCTTCTATTGCTGGTCCCTGAAGCTATAGAAGTTCTTGGAGGAACCGTTCAAGAATTGGATGCTGCTCGCCAACGCCTTGTTAATGAAGTAAATAAACCACCAAGGGGGAAAAGGTAAATTTTATGTGTATATAGGATGTGTTGAGTTGTTAAGCATTTAGAGTGGCAATTCCTGCTGCATTATTCTGCCATTGTCACCTAGAAAGAAAATAAGAAAGGGCTAAGGGCATGATTCAGCTGTTCGTCCTTCTGCTTTTTCCTTCCTTAAGTAAATGCAGAATGCAGAATGACCTTGCACATGGTGTTTAAATTGAGGGTATCTCGATTCTATGATATCCCTTGTAGGAGAAAAAAATATTGATTTAAAACACTCCCAGAAAATGGCCATTGCTAAGCTAGAAGACTCTTTTATCCTTATGCAGGGTTCATATGTTATTAATTGTTTCGAAGCACTATACTCTTGACCTTTATTGGTTGTTTTTTGAATTTTAAAACAGACTGTTTATATTTCTATCATTTATTCTTCATGAGTCTCAAAATATAGACGCTTTGTTTTGTAGTAAGTAGTAGCATGCTCAGTTAATATTGTTGTATGAAGAGTCTTTACTTTACTGTAATTCTTTTTGGTGGTGAAATATTCAATTATTAATTTCTTATTACCAAACATTCTAGTCCTGATTTAGAAAATTTGTTGTCATACTCAAGTCCTTGGTACTGTTTTAATGGACTTACTATTGGACTATTGCCTTACAGATCAAGGACAGGAGTAGTCCCTCCATTGTCAACCAGAGCATCTCTGGCTGCCTGGCCACAGGTTTCTGAGAGCACTGATAGTTCTGTTAATAATCAGGGGCATATGGGTAGCTCTGTTTCTGCTTCTAGACATGGGAATGGCTTTGTTAATATTCCAGGACAGAGTAACAATACTATTGATGGCCCTAGACATACTGATTTTGCTGTCAGTGTTGCTGGGAACATAAGTAGTTCTGCAGTGCAACCTGCAGATCCCCAGCGGACTGATAATCAAGGTTGGGTTGGTTTCATTTTATTCTCCTTTGAGTTTGACATTGCAATAATTCCAGTGAATAGGAAGTTAACTATTTAAATTTACCATTCAACGCCAAATATGTACGAGCTCTCTTTAGATAACCACTTGCATTATCTGAAACCTTATGTGAGAAAAATTGTGGAATTTTTCTGGATGTATGTTGGCCATCTTCTTTGCCAAAACATTGATTAGTTGAACATATAAACTGATTTTTTAGATAGAACAAGTTGTTAGATGCTGATATTAATACATACTTGTCTAATAATAAATTCTTGCTCGGACTGCAGTTCCATGATAAATTACATAGTAATCAAACATTTTGACACATTACATACCCATTGATTACCATAAGCTTCTACAAAAAACTTCATGTTCTTAAACATGGAGCATCTGTATAATAAAATACATGTCTGGTCATATTTATATGCTTGTATACAACAAAACTACACTTCTCTAGGTTATTCTCATATGAAATGCCTTTATAACCTCTCAAAAAGGTTTCGTTCTTTTTTCCTCTTTTTGCTTGCATGTACATCTTCTAGGCAGCTGCGATGTTGCACTTCACACTGTTACCAATCAATGGACTAGAGAAGAATCGACTATTTCAATGAGCGCAGAAAAATCTGCAGCTAATCGATTATCTAGTGTTGTTTTTGAGGTTGAGGAGATGCGTATTGATACTCCTGTTAGTGGGGAGAACTCGGGACCTAATGATCTCTCCAATGGCCCACCAGCTCATGGAGACATTGGTATGGTTGACAAACATGGGCAACCACTCGTACTAACTGGAGAGAAAGCAATCCCATTCACATACTTGGCTAGTTTGTCAGCTCAATGGGCTGCAGTGAGGGAGAATACATCTTCAGTTCAGGGAAAAGTTAAGGTACGCATAATATAATTTTCTCTGTATCTGGGTGCACATATCTGTGTGCGTGAATTCTTCTAAAGGTTTCTCATGGTTTGATGATTGTTTGCTAATATTTGTGAAAAATTGTAGTGTTTCCTAACTGGTGTAAAGGCATTTCAATATAAGCAAAGGACAAGATATGAGCTCCAGGTTTACGTTGATGATGGTAGCCTCATCTCAGATATTCTTATCGATCATAATGTAAGTTTTGAAGTTAGTCTTTCATGCAAATAAATGAAGTTATCAATAATAAAATGTAAATCAAATATTTCTTCTCTGCAGTTGGTACAGAAAGGAATAGGTCATTCCCCCGAGGAGGTCACTGCTGCTCTCTCTTCTTCAAACAAAGAGAACGCTAGAGATATGAAGGAAACTCTGAAAAATTTCCAAATGTTCTTGGTGAATTTTGAGGTAATAAAACATTGTTCGGCCTGTGCTCTGTTATGAATTTATCTTTGTGACAGTGCAAAGTATTAAAAGGCTGTTTTCTCTATTGCCTTGGGATCTTTATGACTCTTTGTATTTTACTTCTTCATTGTTTGGAAATGTTATGGTCCAGGGGGTAATGCTTATAGAGATGAACGAAACTTCTTCAGTTCCAATCGCTCTTGAGATGAACCAAGGTTGCACTGCTTCTGATGCATGGTTGCTAATGAGGAGACTAAAGTCCTTGGCTCCAGTACAAACACCACAGAATCCAACCGTCAACAGGGTCGATATCTCACCTTGATCGTCTCCACACATATAGAGCTCTGTTTCAGGAGAAACTTAGAAGCTTTATGAAGTTGAGAATGATGGGACTTCTTAGCAACTCCCGGCTAAAGGAAAGATTTAGAGTGCCCTGGAAGATTCATGGCTCATAATGAAAGCTGTTCTGGCTAAAGAGACATTTAGGATAATTAGAGGGAGTTAATGGATATTGATGATGAGCAACACAGTGGTACCTGAGGTGAATTAAAGTTATGTTGGTAGAAGCAGTTGTTAATGGAATAATGGCCCTGATATGGCAACGTCTGGTGATTTAATAGGAAATGTGTTCCTTGGTTTGACGCTGGAAATATGACGAATCAGAGGGTACACGAGGATATCAACTAATCAAATTATCAATGGAGTGAGGTGGATAGCTTTGTTTTTGTTAATGGAAAAGAAGCAAATGATTCTAGCTGAAAACACAAAACCCATCAGAGATTAGGAAGAAAAGCCGTAAGATCAAGGGTGGCAGCAGTCTGTTATGCCTTTACTGCGTTTCTTTCAACTTTTTGGTCTCGACAACTTAATCATCCACTTTGTTGGAAGCAGTCTGTTATGCCTTTACTGCGTTTCTTTCGACTTTTTGGTCTCGACAACTTAATCATCCACTTTGTCTTTGTTTGCATTATAGCGATGACCAAGATGATTAGTACTTTGGTGAAATTACAATGGTTTATTTCTTAGGAAATGAAGATCATCTGAAAACCTGCCATTTCTTATGTGTTGTTGCTTTATGCACAACACACAGAATAGCTATTCCTTCTGATTCATGTTTGGACATTGCCTAAGGACAATTGCAATTTAGAATGGCTGATATGCATGATGCAGATAAAGATATGGAAAGATCATCATCCCATGAAATTGGAGCTACCAGGTGTCAGAGAAGTTTTATTTACTAAGTGGACAATCCTGCATCTCTTTAAGAACTACGTCGTCCAGGCAGTTGAAACATGTAGTTGCCCCACTGTTGTCTAAGGGATAAGCACCTTCCAGAAAAATGTTGCATTACAAGCTGGTTCTGCCATGCAATTGCTCTGTCCAGATGGACCATTTACAATTCTTTTGGGACACTTCTCAGTGGACTCCAGTGGCATCCTATTTACTTGAACCTAGCAGTTCAGTGAGGGTTGTATGCTGACATAATTCAGTGATATCTACTTTCTTTTTTGTTGCTTTGAAGTGGAAATATACATCTCTCATTCTCTATCAACTTGTGATAAATTTGCCTCCATTCATTTCTGACTCGATCGGTCCTAGGTAACAATTGTTATTCCAACTTCTGACCCCAATTTCATCCGCTCGAGTTTCCTATATAGCAAGAAGAGCTGCTTTTCTTGTTTAAAAACAAATAGAGGGATACAGTCAAAGGACAATGTTGTATGGGATGCAGTTTTTCTGCGGAGTTGAGTGCATCCCTTGCGTCATAGAAGGCCATCCTTGGCAGGCAACCATGCAGTGCATGAAGCATTTACTACCATTTTCCTGCGGCATCTTTTCAGGTGCGGAATTGCTAGGAGCTATATACTGAATCCCAAAGATAATTTCCTCTGCATGTGTAGACCATTAATCTGAAAATTGAGTGTCAGTTGCTGTTGTATGTTGCACTGAACTGTATCAACAGGCGATATCTGAGATTTATGAGCCTCGAAAATCGTTATGAGACGTGGAAAACGATCAACAAGGTAGTTTATTCATGTCGTAGTTTATTTATTACATAACCCATTGTCTGTTATCGATTTCGTTTACTTGAATGAAATCAATTTCGCAGTTATATCGATCCTATACTCTTGTGATTGGACCTTACTTTTATCGGACATATGGAGATCAAATGCCTTACATCAATCACATGGAGGGGCTGATTAAAGGTAGTGAAGTAGAGATACATAATAAGGTACAACAACAATTCAGAGCTCCTCGTACTAGCACACTGATTTTATTACGAACGCAAGAGTTGCCTGCCTGTACATGCCAGTTTGAGTTGTGGGTTGATTAGTTTGACTTGAGCTCATCAGTTTGGTTGACAGAATTTGGATTCAGCTTTGATTTGTTCTTGTAGTTGTACCTTAGAACAAAGGCCCAGCGGTTGCCTAACTCAGCTGTCTCAGGATACCAAAATCTCCAGGGGAAAAGGAAAGAAACCCATGATGGCACCACCAAGTAATTGTCTCCACAGCAACCACTCCTCACTATTGCCTTCCCACAAGCTTCTCTCGATACTGATGGGATTATGAAATTCATGTCACTCTGCAGTATCAGAACATCGGCAAATTGGACGTAAGTAACTACTAACAAACCATTATTAGTATGATTTCTTGGTTTCACTCATTCTAAAATACACTCTTATTATTTATTTTAACAATAATTTGATTTAAAAAAAGCTTAACAGATTACAAAGTGTTTTTCAAGTAATTTAGAATAATAAAGATGCTCTTTAAAATCTGTTAACACAGGAATTCATCAAGTCCAAAACGTTCTCGTTTATAGACTTTTTCTAATATGATCAGATGAATTGTTACCTTTCGAGTCATATCTGTTCTTATATGTCCAGGAGTCACAATTGTCACCCCAATCTCCCCACCAAATTCACTTCTCAATGACTCACAGAAGCTTATTAGAGCTGCCTTGCTTGCCTGATAACAAGAACAAGCTTGGTTTCGGCCACCACTTTGTGATTGGATACCAACATAATGTACATAAAAGGATTAAATTCTGAGTTCTTACACTGTAGAAACCCAATTTTGGAATAGGGTACCGTCCAAGGCATGAAGCCACCACGATTATCTTCCCTTTGCTCTTTCGTAGATGTGGAAGTGCAAACTGTGTGCCATAAACTGCACCCCAGAAGTTTACATCCTGCATATTAAGTACTGTATTGGAGAATAGCTTACTAGAAAATATATATACATAGTAATCTCTTCTTTAACAAACGCAATTGAATACCATCAATCGTCGAAGTGCAGAGATCTTATTCACATATCCAAAGTCCTCTGCTAAGGCCATCCCGGCATTGTTCACCAGATGATCCACTTTTCAAGCCAATTCAGAGAAGCAGATTAATAATAGGGTTAAAGAACCGAACCCCAAAAGCAGTTAAAACTTACATTTACCAAAATGCTTCACAGCTTCATTAACAAATCTTTCACAATCTTCCAACTTGGAAACATCAGCAACAATGGCTATAACATCCAGTGAGCCTAGAGCCCTGGCCTTGTCGACCACAGGTTTAAGACAGTCCTCTTTAATGTCAACCAGAACTAAACAAGCTCTTCTCTTGGCATACTCGTAAGCAATTATCTCCATGTTTAGAAAGAAATATATAGCTTATCAGTATTCAAATCCTGATTAGTATCTTACATTTAAGAATGATAAAAGAAACAAATTGACATTGTCGACTACTTGAGGCCTCACCTCACCAATTCCTGAAGCTGCCCCAGTAATGATCACTACTTTGCCTGCCACGTTCTCGCTGTGAAAATGCCTTCTTAGAGAGTCAATAAGCTTGATTATAAGATATAGAGGTAAGACACAAAGGAGAAGGATGGCGTTTAAAGGAGGAAGCAAAAGACTGAACAAGTTATGAACCAAATCCATAGCCTTAGTTTTGCTTCGGGTACTGTCAGATGGTGAGTCTGTTCAACTTCTATAAAGAAAAAGTTTGATGGTGAGGAGTTCTTTTATGTCCATGGAAGTCTCACAGCCATAGCACTCTCACGTCAGGTAGGGAAAAGTTACTGTATCCAACAGTCTTGTTGGATTATGATAAATGTGAATAGAATTCAGAATAGACAGTCGAGGAAGGTCAACAGCAGCTGGAGACTCAAATTTCTAGTACCTGGTTGAATGGTAGAAGAAGGGACACGTCTAACATGCCCAGTAGCCATTATCAGCACTGACCACCAAACTTTTGGCTGAGAAGATTGATTGCTATAAATGAACATTTATGGGTTAGCTTCTGATAATCTGATGTCAAGCTCATCAACGTATTTACGTAAAACTCACGTAAATATATGTATAAGATTTGATAAAACAGAATTAAAATATCGTAATTAAAACAGAAAAATTTCATGTGCCCTTTTTCTACCATTCAAAGTTCAAACCCCATTAAATGTCATTCCATTTACGGATGATCTTGACATAATTAATTAAAATATTATTATTTTAATTTTAAAATTTCTAATATATAAATTAAATGACTTCATTATAATAAAAGAAGATTGTATTATCAAGTCTAATCTTTTAAGTTGAGCCTAATTGCTAACTTTAAATTTTTATCAACCCTAGTTTTCTTCATATAAGTTGATATGCATAAATTATTATTTCTAAATATTAAGGTCAAATTAGTGATGTCAAGCTTATCCGTAAGTGGAAAGACACTTAAAACATTTTTGTGATTTTAAAATTACCAAAATAAAAATAATCAAATTATTATCTCCATCTCAATCAATTCTTTGATTTGGTTAAATTA